>VZSV01000212.1:203047-255397 GCA_013398735.1 Nothocercus julius | reverse complement strand
GTTGACGTTTGTTCTGTACGACGAAGCCCTCTTCTGAGAGATGTTTGTCCAAGAGAACTTTCTGTTTCTTAAAAGGAAATATTGTAGACATAGAAAACCTGCTCAATTAAAGGAGGCAACCACACAATCAAGAAGAGGTCTAGAATTAAATAACTTTGTGATCGAATACATTTCTGCTATAGAGACTGCTCGGTCTCTATATTTTGAGATATATGTATATATATATATATATATAAAACATATATATTTTGATACCCACATACTAATATCATTACTTGAGAGTATCCAATATCTCCTTTTGCATCTCACACTCTCTGGGCAGAAGATGAGGTGTGTAGCATGAGGCATCTAAAGAGCTCTTGAACCACTATCGACCCCGTCCAGAGTCACTGTGTTACAGAGCAGATCTTTATTAAAGACAGATCCACTGGATCTCAGATCCCACCATCAGCACTCCTACAGCAACAGGAATTATCCCATCGTATCACATCTGAAAGGTTGGAAATAGTCTAACATTACCGTTGCTCACAGATATGATTTGCCAAGTCAAACTCACCCACCTACACAGGAAAAAGGAAGCATGAAATTTAAACACACAATGGCCCTAATGGTTCTAAAGACAAAAACGCTACCTTAAGAACTACTAGAATAGAAAGAACAGAACACCAAATGAGTTCTACCAATCTGCTATTACCCAGCTAAGCTCTTCTTGAACACAGATGTTAATAATGGGATGCCGACAAGCAAACCCGTCCTACCCAACGATTAGGCCACCCAAATAAAGATCAATATCTCCAAGTACAGAATTCTCCCAACAGAAACAGTCCTACATGGCAGAGAGCACAGTCCTAACTATAAGAGCCCCCAAACCACACTCCAAACCAAGGCTAACAACAACTCCGCCATAACCTGCTTTCAAAGAAGGACTGGCCTTCCAAATCAGTATTTTTTTTCAAAGAGGACAACTCCTTAATAAGTTTCTGAAATTATAAGGATGGCTGCTGCCAATCTCAGCTTCTTTGAGTAAGGAGTAAAATCACTTGTACAAACTGCTCCCCAAACTAATCCAGCTCTGCAGTTAGTTTCACTGGGAGCAGGGAGGGGTGACCCAGCCAGATCAGATTTACTCAGGGGACACAGCCCCTGTTGGGCCTAAGACTTCAAGCCTGAGGTTTCCACATCAGAACCAGTTCGGCCAGATGAGCAATGCCCCCAGCCAGGAGAAGTGTATAAATGGAACCACTCCCTAACCGGAGGGCATTCAGTGCTGGAGAATATTCCTCTCACAACAGCACTTCTCCTTCTCTGCAGAAAACCTGATTATTCTTCAAGTGACCTTTCCAAAGCAATGACCAAGGCTGAAATTGTGAGTTCTGCAATGTAGGTCTTTCCTTGGAGAAAGTTAATAAACATTTTCCCTATGCAGAAAGCAGCAACTATCTCACCTTCACTCATTCATCTGTCACTCCCTCCACACTTTTACACTCTTTAGTCAGAAATTCCCTGGGACAAGTTACCTCTAGTTTACATAGTGTCTCTGCCTTCCATTCCACAGGAGTTACAAAGCTTCTGAGATGAGCAAGCTGACACCACCAGCACTCCATGCCGGAGGTGATCAGGGCTAATTTTGCATGTGTTAAACTTAAGGGAACTGAGCACACGGAAAACCAAGGTTTCATGACAACATGAAAACAGGCAAATGATGTTTCTTGGCATGCACACTCTGGGACTTACGTCCCCTCTGCAGTTTGAAATGAAAAGAAATACAAAATGCAAAGAATACACCAACGCCATGGAGAAACCTGGAAATCAAAATTCCTTTTTTAATAACATAGAGGGGTTACCAAAGATCACCAGAAATGAGCTCAGGAATTTCTATATTTTGTAGACCAGCCTGCCATGTCTGCGGGGGGCTAGGGGAGATTGTGATAATCTCTGGGCTGGCACAGAACAAGCCCTCTATGGCATTGGTGCTGCAAAGGTAGGGCAGAAGCCTCTGGGAACACCTGCCGAAGATATAGATCCTCTTTCTGTAGGTGCGTAAACCATTATGGACTTGAGCTAAATGTCTTCTAGGATTACTGTGAGCAGAAGAACATGGTTCACGATACAGATTTGGTGGTAGTGTAGAGGACAGCTTCAGGGCAACTTTAAACTAGCATTCCTGTAATGTCATCAAAACCCCACCCTTACTTTTTTTCTGAGAGCTGTGCTGTATTGCACAGATAGAGCACAGGGACTAACTCTTTGGAACTCTATAGTGTGTATTACATGTCCAACTGTTGTAGGCAACATTTACAAGAAGGGATCTGGTGCTAAGTAAGACATAAATGACAACCCTCCACCCTTGCATGGTTCCTAACCCTGATGGGGTTGGATGCTTCGGGCAGGACGTACAAGTTCCATTCCTTCCTTTCTGCAGGTTTGGTAAATTCTTCCAGCCAGGCTAGTTTTTTTTTTTTTTCCTCAATTTCTGACTCATACTTCCCTGAATGTGAATCAGTCAGACCTCTCTGGGAATGAAACAAGGAGTGGGTAGAAAGACAGAAGGGTAAATACTGCTGCTTAGCAAGTTCTCAGCTCTGCTCTTAGTTCTGAACCCAAGGAATTGATCCTTTCAAAGCTGATTTTTTTTTTTTCAGCTTTCTACTGGGAATTTCTACCAAATCAGAGAGGTGTGGCAGGCAGGAGGGACACCTAAACTGCAAGCTGGCCTTTCTTCTCTTCACCTTCCCGCTTGCATCCTACAAAGGAGCTGTACGATAATACCACTGGAGACTAGGGAATCATCTTGGCTAATGTTACACTCCTGCAGCAGAGACATTTGCACTGAGCCAGTCAGATTGGTCTCCATTCACAGTCAGCAAACAGAAATAAGCTCTTTAAGAGTGTGACTCATCTGACCTACTTGACACTCTAGTGCAGGATGAGAATGAGTACTTTCTGTACTGGTGAACAGATTTCCAGTGGCTAAAAAGCAGTTCAAACCACTAGCTCAGATGGACAACCCTCCATATCAGATGTCTACATTTACTTAGATGAATCCCACTGTGTGAGACTTACTTGGAGCTGGACTGAGCCTGTCCGTAAACCACATCCTGCTTGCTACTCATCATGGGCTGGGCATAGACCACATCGGCTTTGTTGCTGGAGGGGCAGGAGAGGGCCCGCGCTGGCATTTTTTTACTTGTCCTGGTAGTTCCTTGCTGGGTGCTACAGCTGCTGTAGATGCTCTGGCGGTTCAAGGTTGCCTTGTGCTCTGCCCGGCTCCCCATCTGAGTCTTCCTCAACGTGCCGCGAGGTGGTTCGCAGTAGAGGTCTGGCTCGCTCCGGCTGCTCTTGATGTTCTGCACAAAGCAGTAGTCGCTGCCGGCTCTGGCAGGGCTGCAGACAGCAGCCTTGCTGTAGTGCTTGCTGCCCCAGCCCTCCATCTGGCTGTACGAGCTGTAGCGTCTGTTCTCCACATCCCGCTTCAGCGTCCCGTTGTACAGCTGATCAACAACAAAACAGGAGAAGAAAAAAAATTAGGAAAGGATTGAACTGAAGATCAGCATTGTCAAGCCCCTCTCCATGGGAAGCTGCCAAATTGCTATGTTTCTTAGCAGCTTTGTGGTCCAGTCTCCCAACCAACTCCTTTCTGTATGAGCCTGGAAGGTAGAACAGTGCGAGTCTCCTTGAGACAGTGAACGCCAGGTATCACACACAAACCTATACTACACTGAGTTGACTAATTCTAGGCATCAACCTCATGAGGTGCTGAACTTCATCCTGCCTAACTTATCCCTACCACTGGTCAATAAGAATTTATGTGCAGTGCCTGGAGCAGACATCTACCTATTAGCCATATAAATGTAGGGGAGCTGTCATATGAAAGGCCATGGCACGTCTCTTGCCACCACAGGAAATGGAGCCCCTTTCTGCCCTTCCAGTACTGCCTGTCCTTATTTTTAATTTCCTTATCTTCTTCACCTTCCATGTGTATATTCCTTAGAAAGGGAGAAAATGGATGGAAAAGGTGGTAAAAAGGCAGCCTTGAATCCCACTGTGCTAATAAATCAATAAAAGCTATGAGTATCTGCATTGCATTGCATGTAGTATCACCTTACATGATGTGGTATTCCGAGAACAAGGAGGAAGATGCGGTAAGAAACGACAGTCAATAAAATGGGGAAAAAAAAGAAGAAAGAAACAAAGAAAGTAAACACAATCAAATTAATCAAAAGAAACAATGGCTTTATCAGTCCTGCTTTCTGTCCAGAGGACTCCACCACTTCACCAAAGACACTCCAGATTTCCCCAGGTACACCACAAATCAGGACTAGATCCAATATTCTTCTGCAGTATTAAACCTTTTGGGTGTCAATTCTGACATTTGGAGGGCTCCACGGATGTCTTCAGGTCAGAGATGTGTCACTAAGGTGACACATATATTCCAGAAAGGAAAAATAATAATAAAAAGATATTCTAATGCTGTTTACCTAAAGATATCAAGTTCTTCCACCTTACTCTCCTGAGCACCCTGGCTAGTAGATCCCTAAGACATTCAGAAAAGAGGCATAAAAAGAGCCAAATAAAGACAGTGACATAGAACTCATCCCCCTTGGGTTTATCTTGGGAAAGCTTATCCAGGAAAAGACTGTGGCTTAGGGGGTGTTTTCTTACCTAACTTTAGGCAGATGGGCTACGAATGCCTCTTTCTACACAAGCCACCCACAGGTCCCATGGTCTGGAAGAGAAAAGTCAAGCCTGGTACACTATTATTTCCATGAAGGTTCAGTGCACAAGCTTGTGCGTGGTGCAATGGATGTGTCCATGCCTGGGCCCCTCTGAGCAAATCTGGATTTGCAGAGGAAGAAACACCATGTGACGGAGCCTGGTGTTCTGTAACATTCTGTGGTACAGAAATTACAGACATCCTAATTACAGAATCAGACCCTCTGCGGGATCTCCCTGTGTCCTGCTACTCTCTCCCATTTCATCCCATCCTTGAGCTCAGTCAGCATCATGTCTGTCTCCAACACTTTGCAGAATTTTCATTATGCTAATTAATTAAGTTAAATATTTCCATTAACAAACTGATCTTCAGGAATGTAGTGAATCCTCTCTGCTCTTTCCCAGAGAGTTGCACGGGTGAGTAACGGCTGAAAACTTTCAGAACAGGTTATATATTAGGCATGGGTAAGAGGAAACCCTTCAGTCTGTCTACTCTGATACCCAGATTACTCTGTCTCTTGAGCCCAAATCCGAGTAATTTTTATATTTTCATTCAGCAGGTTTGCATCTAAGTAGGTGAATTGCTGGAAGGGGAGGAAAGGAGGACAAATTCCCTTTACGTTTACTCCAGTGAACACAGAAAAAACCTGTTAGTACTGCAGAACGGCAGATAACAGGTTTGGTGCATATTGCAGAGCTCCTGGGGATTTGGAAAAACAAATTTGCATGCGATAACCAAAGCAAGGACAAGGCATATGGACTACTTTAACAGTTGAGAAAGGCCCACAGAAATTTCCAGGATGGCCCTGCTGCGGAGGCCTTCTCTTCGGCTACAGCAAAATCTACCATCTCAGAAAGAGCAAAAGGAACTTTCACCAAAGTCACGATCTCCTGCACTGTGAATGTGTCCTACACAGGTTAAAATTATCCTCATGAGCCCTACTACTTGCAGGTGGCATTCGGAGATCTCAAGGACCGTGAGGAGAGCGTGGGACAAGCCCGTGGAAGGAGGGTCCTTTGGTAGCCCGTGACCAGCTGGGTGGGGAAACCATTCTCAGAGGGCTGGCTGGAGGTCAGGGCAGCAGTTTGCCAGATGTTAGCCCTGCCATTTTTCTTTATGAGTCAGTATAAGTTGGGATGATTTTGTAGGGTTGTCAGAAGCTTGGCAGAGATGTGGAGCCTCTGGGCATTTGCTGAAACCAATTCAGCAAGCTTACTATTTAGCTAAAGCTATTGTTTGCTTTCAGTGAACTCACATCAGAGCTCTGGCGACAGAAAAGGCAAGGAAAGGCGTGAATGTGTCTGTGTTTATAGGTGGGAATTATCAATTCTTCATTTCCTGCTGTGTTTTATAGGTTTTATAGTGGCATACAGCATTGTTCTCCTTCCTGCCAGCCCTGAGAAGGGCGAAGCAAAGCGACCGCTTGTTTGGAAAGACTCCTTTCTGCAACACAGGGAGCCCGGAGCTGCAAGTTAGTGCAGGCCCTAGCAGGGCGGGGAAGCCTTTTGCAAACTCATGGGAAAATAGTTCCCGTGTGATGTGAAGCTCATTACCAAAGTCAGTGCATGACTTTTATTGCTGATGCTACGAGATGCTTGGCTGAGCCCATTTTAATCTCTTTCAAGTGGCACGGACCTAATTGGTATCTTAGAATCCTTTTTTGCAGCAAGAGCCTGATACAAAGCTTCTCCAAATCGATGAGGAGTCTCTTGTCAGCTTCAGCAGCTTTTGAATCTGCTTGCCAAATTGTTTCTATGAATCCTCTCACAAATATAGCTAACCAGATTGTTTCTTGAGCTCAGCCTTGGCCATGTCTTAAGCAAAATTTTGTTAAACTAACGTCTGTGTCCCCATTTCAGGTATTTAGCTAGCCAGTTCCCCCTTTTGGTATCTCTTTATCTGATGCAGCAATCAGTGAGATAGGATGTGCAGTAAAGAACAACAAAGATATTCTGCCATCCAGAGAAGAGATGCCATCTCTGAAGATGAAGGTGGTGTTATTAAGTAGTCTGTCTAACAAAGATCCACTTGACAACAATCTGCTAATCTTTGCTGATTCCATTGCATGTACAGAACAAGTTCATCTTATGCAGAATGGTGTCAGTAAAAGAAAACAATCAATCTCTCTCTTTCAAACCTTAGAAACCACCCAGATTACCTAATGCCCTGAACCGCATCTCTCCTCTCCTTGTGGATATTTGCACAGGGAAGGTAGGCCAGGTCCACACCTCCTCTCTTTGTAATTGCGGAGAAATTCTGGAATTCTGGACAAGGAATTCCCTCAAAGCAGGGTAAAGACAGAAAGCAGTGCTTCCTTCTGCACTCCAAGCTTTGGAAATCATTTTAGAAGAGCTCAGGCTCTTCTCCCTACAGGACTTCAGTGGCCCTGGGGATCTTTGCAGGTCTCCCCTTCAAGCAGACGTCACTATGCACCAGAGTCAGCTGTGCTTGCAGGACACGGGAGGATGCTCACGGGCAAATGCATCACGTGGGCATTCTGAATTTTAGTCTGAACTTCTCCTCCCTCTGTGAAACAGGATTATATGCTTTAGACCAATCCCTGGGAGATGTTCATTCATATTAAAACAAGGAGAGGAGGCACAGAGAGGAAAGGCAGCAAAGATGAGTACTGATAGCATGTAAGTGCTCCTATCAGACCCAAGGACTAGGTATTTTCCTTCACTGGCAGCAATAAAGACCTGCCTTTAATTTCATAAGAATTTGGGGTTCACCAGTTATCAGCCTGAAATACTAGGTTATCTTAGAGTCATTAATTAGAATAAGCAGCATTCAAAAGAAAATTGGGAAATAAATATCTTTAACTTCATCTTTCAATAGGAAAGAAAAATGCCGCAGAGAAAAGACACTATTGCAGTATTTCAATCATTGATAATGAGTCCATTTCTGGTGCTTTTCTACCATAAACCCTCTGTGTAATAGGAAAAGCCACTGTTCTCTTCCCAATTTCCAGACAGAGAAACTGAAGTATGGAGCAAGTTGCTGATGACCAAGCACTCCAGAACCAGGAATCCCATTCACGACTCAGGACGGCCTTTCCGAGTCAGAGGCCCTCCCAGATAACTGGGTGTTTCTGACTTCTGCATCTAAGGACGCCATCAGTTCATTGCTTAGCTCTAATTTTTTCCCTTGCAATTTGTTTCTAGAGCAGCAGACAGAGAGAAGTAAAGGACTCCGTATAAACACGTCAAGAGCAGGTTTCTCCCAGGCTGGAGGGCAAAGCTCAGGCAATGCAACATGACAGCGTCCCACCCTGAGTGATGGGTGGGGAAAACTCTTGATGCTACTTGCGAAATGCTTTAGCTACTGCCTGCTACACACTCCATTGCATGGAGAAAAAAAATTGCAAAACCAGCACATACATTGTTTATCCATTTCTGAAACACTCCTTCCCACCTTCCTGGGATGCTGCCTTTCTGTATGATTTTTCACCTGATCCTTTAAGTAGCTGAGATTTAGTTGACGGTTCAGTTTTTTCTGTCAGGGGAGGGTATTGTCCAACACACTGCTCCAAAGCATAAAGATGCTTGTAAAATCTCACTGGGAGACCAGGACTTGAACGAGCAGTGCTATGCAACAACTGTAAATCCTTTTGTTCTTTAATAAGGCTACTCAATGCATTCTTTATTATTATTATTATTGTTATTTCAGTGTCTCATTATAGTAAATCAGAAATTTCATCCTGAAGTCCATACAGGACAAAGCTCCCAATAAAATCTGCAGATTCTGCAGAGGTGACAGCAGGGAAGGGATTTCAGGGTGCATTCCTATCTGTTGGAATGGTGTTGGGCTGCAAGCAGGTATATCTGCTGGTGAGCTTTCCTAATGCAGGTAGTGCAAGTTGGAGAAAAAGCTCTGCAATGTGTTCCCACAGAGAAAATTTGTTTAGGGATCTAAATAGCTCTCTGCTGTATAGGGATCACCAAAGTGCATATATTTAATTCTTGTCAAAATGAGAGCCCAGCTGTGATGACTGAAGAAAACAATGGTGAGCCCTAGTGACCCAGAAGCCAGCAAGCTCCCACTGCTAATTGTGTCAGGATCCAGCTCAGTTGCTGCCTCAATAGCAGCAACATCAGACATGCCAAATATTCCTTGGCCGGGGAGCTGAGATGCTCCCGGAAACGTTATTTGCAATAGCAACGAGCCCACAGGCTGAGTAAGCTCTTTGGGGATGAAGATCTGTTCATGTGGTTGGAAGCAGAGTGCCCTGACGTCAGAGATGAACCTACTTTCTTACTGATGCACACCCAGCGTGGCAAAGACCTGCTCTCCCCTCGTCCAGGGCGGTGCCTGGGGGAACATGTTGTCACCACCACCTAGGCCGTGCAGATACTCTTTGCATGGAAGCTGAGGCATGGAGGGGACATCTTGTCCTATTACTGCACCTTCCAGCCAGTGCCAAGGCACACATGGGACCTGGGAACCCCATCCCATTTCTCTAATAGGAATGGTGGCTGGATCGGCCAACCCACAGAACCAGGGCTAAGGCAAAACTTTTGCAGATGGGAGAATCAGCCTTGGAAGATCTGTTCTGCTCCCTGCATGCTTCCTGAATTTTCTTAATGTTCTCTGCCTTGGGTTTTGTCTGCATGCTTACCTGACTACTGACTGTGGTCCAATGGACTGTGGTGGTGGCTTTTGTACTGCTGCTAAACAGATGCCAGTGCACTGAGCAGTGGGGGAGGTTGGAGCCAAGGGTGCAGCTCATGCTGAGACCTCCCCTGACAACAAACCTGCCCTGGATACCCAGTTTTAAAGCTCCCTCAGGTTCATCTGCATGAACAATAGTCAGCACTTTCACCTCAGGTATTGCTCAAGTCTTCAAATCAGGACATGGCATATCAAATTCCTGATGGTCTGATGACTTTGGGAACTAGTGACCACTTATAATTCACCCTGTGATAAATGGTGCCAAATGTCGTTCAAGGTCTTCTAGGCTCAACAGTATCTCACTAGCCATGAAAGAAGACAACCCATAGAAGCTTGCTATCACTAATATATCCTCCATTACTGCCTCCTGCGAGGTCGCTATGCAAATGGGACTGGGGACTTCATCCTGGAAGGGTGAGCCAAGCTCTGTCATGTGAGTTGAAGAAAAGGTGCAGCCAAACCTGGGGGACCAACTCTGCTACCCTCAGAGGTGGGAAGGAGTGCCTGTTCCTTGAGTAAATACATAGATTTCAGTGTTACTTAAACTGTTAATGAGTAGTTACTCACTGTAATGCTAGTTACAGTGATGCTACTAACCAGGCAGTCCACAATAGAAGTAATCAGAAAGTCATTTTTAGTAATGAATAAATCAAAAGTTTTAGCCAGGAGTGTGGATAGACTGAAAGATTGTTGACAACACATATATATTAGCAAGCTCTTCCTTGCAGATTAATCTTTCAAAGCTAGGAATAATAGTTTTTGAGTGAAGGTGAAGGGTGAAGCAGGGTAGGGGACATACTTTCTTGCTAAAAAGATGTTATTTAGATTCACAATCTAAGGCAACGCAAGTGCACCTGCACACATAAGAAGTGTGTATATGTGGTAAGCTCTTTGCAGCAACTATTTCTTTTTGCAGGACCTGGATATAAATTGCCTATTAAATTTTTTAACTCCAGAAATATTAAGAGTAAGCAATGTCACTGAATACTACATTGGATAATTTCCCTTACATGTCTGTATATCTTGAATGGCCATTGGCCATTGGGACTTTTCAGAAAAAAAATCATAGTATAAGGAAAGAACTTTGTCTTCAAAAAGAGGCTTTTTTTTTTTTTTTTTGTCTTCCTGTCCATGTCTTACAAAACAAGGGTTACAAATGCATTTTTTAAATGTGTAGAACCTGCAGGAATTTCAATTAAGCCTGTAAACAAAGCTTAAAGATAACAGAACCTGAAAGCTGGTAGTGGTGTGTTTTTGTAAACATTTAATGGTTTTCTAGAAGAAGCGAAATAGAGGAGGGCAGTTCTCAGTGCAGTTGGGGAGCATGATGTCTGTTAAGCTTTTTAAACAGATTTGGGGTTGATGTTCTATGTTCCAGTGTGCCAATGGCAGTTGAGACTCATTGTCCCTAACTGCAGCCGTCCATCTGTTAGGTGTCTGCTCCAATCTAATTATCAGTGGAAGAAGATAGGCATCCAGGGGGGCTGATTCATCCTGACCTGACAGATCTCCAAGATAGGGGAGATGAATCACCTCCCGGGACTTCTCTCTTTGTTGGCTATGGGAGGAGTCTAGACAACTTGTTAAGGCCAAGTGGCAGATTTACAGATAGACAAAGTTAGGTAAGATGAATTCTGCTGTAAATCAGCAATGAATCCCAGTCCCTTTTCCAAAGTAGCCCAGGTCCCGAAGACCCTTACCAAAATAAGACACTTATGTTTGCAGAAACACCTTCCCTGATCAGTAAAAGCAGAAGAACGCTTCAGAGAAAAGCCATGAAATGCATAAGTCAGTGGTGAGCCAGAACTGACTGAACTCGCATGTGCACTGCCCTCTATGTCTAGGAGAGGTCCTGATCTTCATAATCATCTTGTGAGCCATTCCCCAAAACATCATCCTCGGTGCTGGACTGAAATCTCTAGCAGTGGGTTGGCATTTCTACACACCCTACGTTTGTTGCAGCAGTTGGGAAGAACACCAGGCGTTAACAAAACAAAAAAACACTGCAGACACCATCAGAAAACTGGGATTTACCTTCCTCACTGTTTAAGTAAAATAGCTAGAATGTTAAGTAAAATAACTAGGAATGATTCTAGCAGAATGGCTTTGCTTAGACAAAGCATAACAAATACTTTCAGAAGCCACAGTATAAAAGTGACAATAAATAATCAAATCAATGAAACAAGCAAACAAAAATCCCAATCCACCATAGTTCTTTTACTCATGAAGCGCTTGTCAGTAACAGAAACGTTGGTGTGAAATCCAACATAGAACTGGTGGATGTGGTAACATCCACCTAATGGTGGCTCCACCTCAGAAGGAGCCAGCTGCAATCGGCTGGTGGGCAGCAAAATACGGAGAAGCTTCCCTGCCTGCCTGCCCTTCTCAGACTCTTCTGTAGGGGTCCATCACTGCCTTAGAGATGGTGACAGGGTATTTGCGTCGATGAACCTTTATTCTGACCCACTACGGTCACTCTTGTGGTCTTACCCCAGGCAAAAACACCACTGCCTGGGAACTTAACCAGCTCAACAAAATACAGTGAAACAAGCTGACAGACAGACTGCAGGTCAAAATTGCAAAGCCACGCCAGTGCTTCCAGTCCTTCCTACTGAAAACGCCAGAAGTAGGAAGCTAACCCAGCAATGCAAACCTGGCGAGTGACATTACGGCTGCCTTGAAGCTACGCTATGGCCATTAACAAAGACGACAGACAAATCTTTCTGTAGCTGAGGAATGCTGATGTTATGAACAGGGAGAGGAGCTGGCAGCTAACAGGAAAAGCATCACTCTGTGCTTGAAGCCAGCATAAGCACCTTTTCTGGTTCAACCCTTTGATAGTTAAAAGAACTGCTTTACAGCTCCTAAAGATAGTCAGTCCAGAGTGGTTGAAAGGAGCCTTTTCTTCTTCGTGTATTAAAATCTCAGATCTGTGAGTTCTTTCTACATTACAACTGATGGAGACCAAGGAAGAACATTATACAAGACAAAAGCGGAGGGAGAACATAAGTTGCTTCAACAGACATTCGAGTGGTTTGAAGAACGTGATTCTCAATGCATTGAGAGTCTGTCATCAAGGACAAGACCAGGACCTCTGAGGGATGCATAAGCTGAGACTGTGCAAAAACAAGCACAGTCTTACTTTCTTTTTTTTTTTTCCCTGACAGTCTGTAATGTGTTCTTTAGAAATCACCATGGGAGAAGTGGAACACAACTTTTCCAAGTTCACAGAATATCATAAGAGTCTCCATCGGCTTGATTTGGAACAGCCACACAATTATAAGGCAAACCCCCTGATCACCCCCACTGAACCACATTAGTGTTGCAGACGTAGCAGTTTTGGTGCATGTGAACAGATTCCTTTTGGAGGAAACAAAATTGGAAACTGTTCCAAGTGAGCTATGGGCATGCAACCTTTAACTAAGACATAAGAACCTGAAACTTGTGACCAGTCCTTCAGATGGCTTCAAATTGCTTGTGTGGTGGGAATATTTAGTCCAGTAGAGCAAACTATATCTTGTCCACGGTAAAATCTCCCAACTACATACTGAGTAGATACAGAATCTTCAGTGCTGGTTGCTGTGATCTACTGATCCTCTCCTGTTGCACTGAATTACTTTCTAAAATAGACATAGCTATGAATAATCTCCCTCTCGCTCATATTGCCAAAGTGCCATTAACTTACTACATGACTTCTCCTGTGAGACGGTGCTTTCTGTACATGTTACCTCAAGAGTAACTGCCACAGTTCCCAGATAAAAGAATATCTTACCGGATATCCCCAGTTGCTGTTTCCTGTTTGAGTTTTGGCGTAATAGCTGCCCCGGGATGTTCCATAGCCGTAACCATCAGCTAGACTATCGTACATGGAACCTGTAAATAAAAAACACTGTCAGAAGGAGAAAGAAGTCCAGCAAGAACCCCTGTAGAGCTTAAAGCTCTTTTTCTCCAGTGAGTCTAATCATTTCTATTTGTTACTGAAGAATAATGGAGTTAGAAAGCTTAACGGGAACATAGAAAAGAAAGTCAGTGAGTCAGGCTTTGCCATAGCCAGCAACTCATAGATGTTTATTCCAGAAGGGCTCTTACAAACTCTGGTTCACAGACTGAATGACAGCCTAAGGTCTTCAGCACAAAAGACCGAGTGCCATAAAAGCTAAAAGGGATGAGAGCAGACAACATTAAAGGCATGGCCAATATCTTTGGGTTTTGCTATATGAGAAGAATGAGATGAACCTACAACTCATTTTTTGTTCTTCTGAATGGGAGGTAATTAGAATTTGCCCTTTCTCTGAAGGCAAAACCCACCTCAAGTTTCTTGACAGTGGAGCTAGAGAGAAACTGCCTTCATGGTCTGAAGACTAATAATCTTGTCAACGCAGGTTTTATGAGCAAGCTTTGTAAAATTCAACAAATTGTAAATAACAAATCTGATCAGTAAACAATGATCAAGTCTATTTAATGCATGGGGATCTAAATGCATCAGACATTTAAAAACAAATACCACTGGTCTAAATTTCCATGTCTAGTCTCTAAAAGATCATTCTGGATATTTATATTCCTGTTTCTGAAAAGTATCCATTATTTATAGGGATCATTATTTATAGGGAGCTGGGGAGATGTGTGGCATTACATGTCAGGTGTATCTTGCAAAGGTGGCTATTTCTTGGATCAGGAAGAACCCAGCTACCAACACTATTTCTCAGTGTTTTATTCAGAGTGTCTGGAGCCAACAAACCCAACCATATCAAAACCTCTTATGGGTGACTTTTTCCAGCAGATCTTAGGAGCGCCATCTTTGGAACATCCTGAAAGTGTTTTACTCGGGGCTGTATTCAACATTATGAGAAAAAATGAAGAGATTCCTTCTTTTTCCAGGCTGTAATTCCATTAACACTCTTCAGATGGTCCAAAGGGATTCAAGATCACTTAAGTTTCATCTTTAAACGTTCTCAGTGGTTGTGGGATTCCCCATCCCGTTATGAGGAAGTGCAAACCCTACACCCCAATTAACTTCCAGGGGAACCTCTGAGTGTCTAACAATCTACAAAATCTGGAGTTACCTGTCCCCAGTTACACACCAAAACTGGTAGGTAATGTCAGAAATATTCTAATCTCTTTGACTCTTTGATAAGACTCATCTCTTAGATAAACTGGATAAGCTCTACCACAAAGGCCCTGAAGCCACTTAGGTCTTCTACAGCCACTGAACCTTGCAATATATCTAATTTATTGCCTTGCCTTAGGCATCCAGAACCTGTTATGTTGATTTGGTGCGTGGCTAAAATTCTTGCATTTTCTCAGGAAGATCATTGCCTTAGATAAAGTATAAATAATAAGATTTGCTTTCTATTGTCAACAAGAGAGGAGCAACACTGTGCAGAAGACAGCATCTGAGGAATGTCACTGAACCCAAAATAAGCAGCAGCAGAAAACCATAGGAGCTCATTTTCCATAAACTCTATACACTTAGTGAGCATTGTTTCAAGATCCCTATGAAAATCTCTTCAGTCCCTATTGGCTCATATGTGTTAAGCTGCAGAAGACTTGCTTCTGGTAATAGAAATGGCCCTAGACATCAGAATGGAGGTACTATACAGCTGCATCCTTCACTTAGTGCTTCCCCACCCCGGGGTTTGCGCATAACTAGCTTTGGGACAGATCAGGACACCCGTGCTGGGCTTGAGTAAAAGCAAGGCAGGGCTTGAAATGATACCTTCGACACAGATGTTTCACCAGATGACAGACTTAGCCAATAAAACTAGCTCTGAGTGCAAAGATAAAAGAATCTTATGATATTTGTTTCCTGGGAATTACTTGTTATCGGTCTCTTGTTCTGCGTGAACACTGAAAAACTGCAGTTTGAATCATCTGTCCACATTTTCCTGACAATGTGAGTTTAGCAGTTCCCTTTAATACACAAGTTTCTCAGCACGACTCACAGGCTAATCTGACCAGTTTTCCTTCTCCTTCTTCCCTCTCAGATCAGTTATGACCTGTCCCTACCAGGCATAGCACTAAAGACTTCTGGATTGAGCTAAAAGACATTAAAAAAAAAAACAAAAAAAAAAACACCTCTTAGAATCACTTCTGATTCTTTTATATAAATGCACCATTACATGTCCAAACTCCGGAATATAGGCAGTTCATGCAGTATTATGTTCTTCACTTGCTGAACAGTTGCCATCACTACTAAGAATTTATATAGGCTCCCATGTCCAAGGCATTCTGAAGCCTGGTTAGAGAAGGTGCTTCTCCTGTCACCACAAAAGTGTGACTTATTGTTTGGAGAGCTCAGTCTGACAGCCAGGAAGAACCTGTGGATCTCCTTATGGAGGTAGTTAATGAAAAAGTCAGTTTTGTGTTGTCCTGCGATTCTAGACTTCTCTGCCTCACTTATCTGGAAAGGCAGCTTCAAACTGTGCAATCCACCCTCGAGGAGAGGAAGGATATTCCTGTGTGCAGCCAGCTCAAGGGTAAAGAGCACACAAGCTGGGCACAGATATTGAGAACTTGGGGAAAGAAAACAGACTGTCCTCTTCAAAAACACATTTTGCAGGAGGTGGAAATGCTCTCTGGAGGAGATGCCTCATCGGTGCTGACTATATTTACATGTGGGAGTCCTATTTGCTGGTGTCCAGCATCTGAGCAGCTCTTTAGCAGGTCTCTAAAGTACCCACCTGCACATGGTTAAACCCAGAGCAGATTTAAAATATCAAGTTTTTAGCATTAAGAGATGGAACAGGTGTCAGGGAAAACACTGATGTAGATTTGCTCAGCTGAAGCACAGCCTCCAAGCTCTCATGGTTGTAGGCAGAAAATACCCCCAAGGGCTGACCAAGCTTTAGCTGGGCTGTCATAGAAAGCTTCTTTTCCATACCCAAGTTGTTATGACCCCATGGAATTTCGTTCAAAACTTGGTAAGTGTAAATCAGTGAGACAGTTCACAGAGTGAAGATTGCCTGCAACTGGTAAGGATTGCTGGGTCTTGCCCAGAGTTACTGTAAGCACCATTACATGCTTGCCTTGCCCTCCTCTTTCTCCCTTTAGGTATTATTGATCATTACAGAGCAAACTGAACCTTTGGTCTAACCCAATTTGCTTGCAACTTTTGATGAGTTATTTAGCTCCTTCAAAAGCAGCTGTGATGAGCAAAAAGGCTCATGGGGAGGAGGAGAATTGTGTGAGTAGAGCCATTTCTCAAGTACAACAGTAAAAGATGTCAGCTGGACACATAAGCTAATAGGCAGTTTGTGGCAATGGATGCAGATTAATAAATATTAATCTGTGGCAGGGAAAGGTAAGACGAGAAACAGTCAGTGGTAGTGCAGGCTAGACAAGCTGAATAATAAACTATGCATGACTTTAAAACAATGAGGATGATTAAACATAGGAAAGAAGTGGTAAGAGGAGAAGGCCTGTGGGAAGCATGAAGCAAAGCCTGGATGCCTCCAAGGAGAGAAGTGTTAGTCAAATCCCAGCAGCTGAGTTTCATTCAGGAATGAGAAAAGCGCAGTTTTGGGTTCTCAACTATGAGCTAAAGGGTTTCTGCTACCATAAACAATTCTCTAAAGCAAGGTTTGTGGAAGAGCGGACAGCTCTCACTGAATCATTTCATACAGAGGGAATGTTACCAAAGTCTTCAAACCACTCACTTTCCTCAAAGTCCCCTAGTGCCTCACTTCAAAGGATTTAATTGGGATTTCACTCCTCTCAACAGCAGCCAGCAGAGTAAACCTCTAAATCAAAACTCACCTGGGAGACAGACAGACACAACACTCCTAAGTTCAGGCTTCCTAAGATCTTTTCTTCCTGGTACATCTTGCTAGCCAGTGATGACACACTGTTAAAAGTTTTCTTTAGCCAGAGGACTTAGTACACACTGTTAGCTGGTAGGTGTTTTCATTCAGCTGGGCCTGACTTTTTCTCCTGCCATGCCAGAGAAATTCATTTTCTCTTGAAATCTGTGTGTTACTCCCAGATCAGATGGAGCTCTCCAGTTAGCTATTCACGTGGTGAGAAGTGATGTCCCTGAGGCAGTTCCCACAGACCTGAAACTCAAGCACTGCACAGCCACCCTTGGAAACACTCATGGGTGCTGTACTGAGAAAAGGCCCCTATGATGATGTAGGATTGTGTTCCTTGCGCTTGGTTTCCACTCATTGCCTTATCCCAGTGCACATCAGTTCAATCACAGAAGGATCGCCTTGCCCTGCAGAGGATACATCAATGCTCTGTGGTTTGGACACACACTGGGACACACCAGATCATCAGCCAGGGCTTAGATGTTGGCTTTTAGTCCCTTGATGTGCTGGATTGCGATTAACCAATTAATACTAAGCAGACATCAATAGCAGGATGTTGGAAGGAAGCCTGTTGCCCTCTAAAGAAACTCCAGATATGGGACATGTTAACTCCATTCCTGCTACATGTGAGTAGGGTATATGTCTATATGTCTGTGCTTCCCATCTTACATACAGAGGTATATATGCTCCAGTAGCTGGGCAAAGCCTGTCCAAACGGCATAAGAGAACACAGTCAGAGCTGAACATGGACCAGTACCTAACCAGGCACATGCGGGAAGCTTTCTGAATCCAGAAGGGACAACAGGCTGGGACATTTCTCAAGGGGCTTTGCAAATTCCCCAGCATGTGCTGCCTTTGAGGAGTATCTCTGAGAAATCATGTAGGGATGCATGTAGCTAATATTGGATGAGCCTTCAAAGAGGCAGAGAGAGAGCTGTAATAGTCCCTTGTAACCCTGTAGAGATGTGACTGTGTCTCTCGAGGTGTGCTCAGCTCACCTTCGGAACAACAGCAGTAAAGAACAAAACAAGAGAGCGCTCTGCTTCTTGAAAGTCCAGTCTGACCCTCACACAATGCCAGCCCAGGAGAAAAGCTGGAGAAGAAACAGGAACTTCTTGCCCCTTTTGCTAGTCCCTCCAGCACCCCACAGTGCCACCGGAGCAAATCAACCTGCCCATGGCATACGTGTGTGAGAAGGGAGGCAGGTACCCGGGATCTCAGTGCTGGCTGGTGTCCTGCTGTGGCAAGGGGACGGTCTCTGCCCTATGCTTGGAGGCAGCAGCTGGGAGCTGCTTGTTCTCCATCTACCCTTGGAGTCTGTGTCCACAAACAACTGAAACCAAAGAAGCCAGTTAGCTGCACACACCAATGCCCGTCACGGGTCATGGCACTCTTGCCTTCCCCCACAAAGCTGGTCTATTGCCTTGGCCACAGCAACTGCACTATATATGACCAGAAGGGCACCTATAGCCCATGGGGACCACCATCCTGATTCCCTCACCTCACTGCATATTGCCACCTGCTTCTGTCATCAAACCAGCTCAAAATATTTGGACCGTGATGCCTCAGCAGCACTGGGTTCCACCTATTTCCCCTAGTGATCCAGCCCTCAGAAGTGGCCAGCAGGACATTGTAGAGTCAGGACCAGAGTCATCAAAATTAGTGGCCTATCTCACCAAAATTGGTGGCCTGTCTCACCCAGCCTTCCAGCAAACACCCCTCAATACGCTGCTCACTTGTGATACAGCCGAATGGCTCAGCCCCACCGCTCTACTTCCTTCAAATCTCCAGACTTTCTTCTTCTCAGTGAACGCAGCTCTGCTGGGATTTATCTCCAATGCAATTTTCTCCAGATGCAAGAAGGACAATGAGGGAAATCACCTGCCAAGTCCTGTCCCAAAAAAGTGTTTCAGTAGGAAATCTGAAAACTCCAGGACTCAGCTGACTGCTTGTTTTTGTGGCACAAATCCATTGCACAGTGGTGGACCAGAGTGCTCCCCTGCACTCCACTTTACCTGTCTGCAAAACAGATGGGGCTGTCCAGCACCCTCTGAAACACAACAAGAGACCACAGCAAGAAAAAAGACCTTTCTACACCTTTCTGATTCTTTTTGCTGATCACGCTGTGGTGTCCCTGAGACACGGTGTCCCTGTCCCCACGCTTCTTTGTAATGCAGCCAGGAAGTGGGGGGACACCTGGGGACCCTCAAAGGGGAACCCTGCATTGAGCTCCGGTTGTCCTGCACATAGGCAGAGCTACATGTCCTCCATCTGCAGAGTATTAAAGTGACAGCTGAACCACAGCTCTTGGCCAGCTCCGAGTTCCACGGCATGATGGAGCTGGCCACAGGAGGGGAGGAATCCAGCCAACGAGCTGACCTGCAGGGGCATTCCCAGAGAAAGCATTCACAAAGGCTAGGAAGCTTCTCCGGCTTTAGAGTTAATAGCACCGCGCTGCAACATCCAAGCGCCTCAGGGATGCAGATCAGCTTGCCTCCACCGTGCTCCTGGCTCATCTACGTTCACTTTTCTCTCGTATCCGCACCAGCAAAGGAGTCATTGCCTCCAACACCACATCTCATCTTAACTCTTCTATGCAGTGCAAGAGACCTTGGCGTTCCTGGCCAAGGTAACCCAGCAGGTAATAAGAGAGCATGAACTGGTCTGTCCCCCGTGAACAAAGCCCCCAACAAGCCCATAGCCTGGAGCAGGATGACCCCTTAGCATCTGCTTCGTGCCCACGGGGGGACCCCTTGCTGTCTGCCGCGCTGTGGGTTTTTACCTCGGTTGGAGTGGCCCATGCTCGATGACACGGATGATTTCTGCTTCTGCCGTTTCACCGTCATCATCACTTGTTCCTGGACCCTCTGTTTTCCTGTGCCCTTAGTTTTCAGCTTGTGATCCGAGGGCAAGGCCAGTGTGGAACTGGCCTGGTCTTGGAAACATTCATACGCCAGCGCTGTTTTCAGCGGAGAGTGAAGCATGGCTGCGAAGGGACCTCAGGGCTGGGGAGGGGACAGAGGGGCTCTGCACTTCACCTGACCGCACGCGACACGAGGCCACAGCGACACGTCTCGCTCTGCGCTTATTCTCCCAAACCCCTCCTTGCCATACGTCCCCCGGCCGAGGATGTCTCAGGGCTCCTGCTCGCGGCTCAGCTCTGCGGCGTGTGAGCAGGCACACCCTCCGCCAGACTGGATATACAGCCCTGCCCGTACACACCCACGCGCTCCCCGCCGCCGCTCGGCTCGCTCGCAGCCCCTGCTGCCGCTGCGGGGCACGCTGCTCCCCGCGCCCCGGCTCTGCCTCCTCCAGCCGGCGAGGGCTGCGCGCGGGGGACGGGGACCACCCTTGGCCACGGTGGGCTCATGGACCTGGGGGGCTCGGGAGGGAACGGTGCTCTTGGCAGGCAGACGGAGGGCTGCAGGAGATCCTACACAGCCCGCTCGTCTCATCCTTTATTATTTCCCTTAGTCTAAACTGCATTGAAATGGGGTTTCAGTGCCCAGAAGCTGGGGATGCCCTTGGTAGCAAGCAGCAACTTGTACTTGCATGGGCAGCAATGCTCCCCTGTGCCTGTGCGTCCAGGCTCTATCCCTGGCCCTGCTGGGATGTTCCGAGGTCGATCAGCTCCAGCCTTATATTTGAGGAAAGGTTCCTCTGCCTGCACCAACCATGGGACTGCCTGTGCAACCCTTAATCTTGGTCCTGGAGCTATCCCCCAGGCCCTGCTGGCCATGGGATGCTGCTGTGTTCATGGTGGCATCACCTGTTTCCTCTGCAGGGCCAGTCCTATGCCCAGGCTCTCCTTCGTGGAGAAAATACCGGACATTACACACCGAGCTTTGAATTGGAGGGAAGAGGTTTTGAGGGAAGAGGTTTCTCCCTGCCAAGCCGCACTGCTGTGAACCAGACACCTCAGTGCTGGTGTGACCAGTTTCAGGTAACAGCAAATGCTGACAAAGCTTTTGCCAAGCCACAGGAGGCTGATACACCAGGAGAGAAGGCACCCAGGGCAGAGGCTTCCTGATGTCCCCCCCAGTACTGGGTCTCAGGGATGTCTGCAGGAGCAGAAGGCCAAGATAAGGGCCAGGAGGAGCAGGTTCCTCGTGCTACTGGAGGGCACTTGTGCAGCTGCTCTCTCGGATGAGGGGTTAGTGCTTGGGGTCTGGCTACAGGCCTGGTGTTTTCAGCTCCGGGACACTATGTCACTCCTTGAAAGCAGCAGGAAGACATAGAAAAAAATAACTCCATTTCCACTCCTCAGGTTTCATGTTTTTTTGGCAGTTTGTGAACCCCTGTGTCTGCATTTTTGTTTTCAAAGAAAGAGGAGCAGTAGTAGAAAACACAGGGCATGGTACTGAGGAGCGTGAGGGCTGTTCACCTTCCTCTTCTGATGGCTCCAGAATGCTCCTCCAGCTAACTCCAGCACTAGAAACCCAACATTTATTGATGAGACTCAGGACTAGAACAACTAAGGGCTAATTACCTTCAGTCCCGCCTTCCCAGGTTTCCTGACACCTCATCCAAGGGATGTGGCACCTTCACCATCTTCTGTCACCCTCCAGGCTCAGTCCATTTAGAAAATAAGCAAAAGAGGCCAGTCAGGAAGAGGGGCAAGCACTACTGAAGTTTGGGTTGCCAATGCCTCGTGACATGGAGGATTATTTTCTGATGCTCCTGTGCTCGTTTTCACCCAGTGGGAATAAGTCTGCATGCTTCCCAGTCAGGGTAAGGAACAGCAGGGCGATATCTGGGTGTTGTTTTCCTGTGTCCTACTTGTTTCTCCTGAAAGCTTGTTATCGATGCCAAGCGATGTTTTCACAAATCAATGACAGGCTGTCAGCTTCAGATGGCTTCTGAACAACAAAGTGTCCAGGTCTTGCAAACCTGTAATGTCATTTGCCCCACGGCAAGGAACAGCCCTCACCCTGTCCCTGCGCGGGAGAGCCAAGTGTTTATCACATCCAGTCATTTACTGGCGGATAATACAAATGCTACGCTCTGGCATCTGCCCTGTTTCATAACTCACCCAAAATGCTGAGCTGGGCTGCATTTGGGGACAGGGCGCTTAAAAAGTCTTTCAAGAAACAATAGTTTCTTTAGGGGTGAGTTTGCACCATCTAGCCCAAGGGCAGAAATCTCCCAGTTTTCGGAAACATATCCCAAACCTGCTTCTCAAGGCTCCTTAGACAAAGGAGTTTGTTGCACCTCTATGCAAACGGCTGCTTCTGCACTGAATCACGGCACAGTGATGCTCCCTTAGCAGGGCACGGCGAGTGTCACCCCCAGCGAGCCCAGCACAGCACCAGAGTAGCGCATGGCAGCCACAGCCTTGCACCTCCAAGCGCCTTAAGCAAATTCCCTGTCTGCTTTTCTGTCTGGAGCTTGCAGGCGCGGGGACAGCAGAAGGAAAAGGCTGCAAGGGAAACAAGAACCATGTGGAATTTTGAGCACGACTGGCAAAAGACTGGGGAGCAAAAAAGGCACCTGGCGACTTGAGGGAGACAGGGCCTTAGCTGCGGTCCGACGGCTGCATGTGCACACACCAACCATCGCATGGTGATGCCATGAATCACCACTCCGCACCCCACAGGCTCACAGGGACACACCTTGTGCATCTGGCCTCTTCAAAGCATTTTTGTACGAGTTCCTGGGATTCTTGCCAACTCACTGATTGCAATCAAAGGGCTCGCTGGCCCAATACTGCTCCCAGAGTGGTGTAGGGTTTTCTGTTCAAACTTGTCAGACACTCCTGAATTGAAAGTGTCTACAGATCGCTGCAGAATCTGCCAGCAGAAGATGGCTGGCCCCCAAAATTGGTGACAGGGAGCTCTGCTGCAATATTTTAGCATCTAGGTTTGCTTCTTCCTAAGGACGGATGGCCACCAAGAGAGACAGACATAAGGGGACTGGGGATTTCTTGTGTTTCTCAGGAAAATGCCATTCTCCAAGGGGTGACTCAGGCTTGCCCCACCACAGATGAGACTTCCCAGAGCCTGGCAAGGTTTCTGCAGGAGGAAAGCTGCTCTTCAGATGTGCACAGCCTTAGTTTCACTCAGCCTCTCTTGAAAGGCTCTCCTTTCAAACAAGAAAGTGTCACAGAACAGATGGAAGGCTCAGGTGCAAAAGGGGAACTAGGGTCCAGGCAAAAATGATCACAGAGTGACCAAGTTCAGGAAAGCCAGGCAGAAGCCTGCAGAGGCAAGTGGACAAGGCATTTCCTAGCAAAATATGTGGCACTGAGATGGGTTTTAAGGGTGGTGCAGCAGTAGGACAAGATGGCAACAGCACCTGTAAGATTTCAATAAACCCTTGGCAAAGTAGGTAGACTTCACTGAGACCCAGAGATCTCCCATGGAAGATGGGAGTTTGTAGCAGGCAGGGAATGGTCTTACATGAAGAAGAAGAGAAGGAAAATCCGGATTGCTCCATGAAATTGAAGGACTGTGTAATGCTGTATCAGAGCTCACACAGAGCAATTGTGAGGCTAAATGACCCAAGATGCAAGCCTTATGTAATGGAGATAAAGTGCCTGGAAATTAAGCTAATGCATCATACAGGTGTGTCATAATAGAAACATAGAATAACTTAGTTTGGAAGGGACCGACCCTCTGTCCAAAGTAGAGAAGCTTAGACCCAGCTGCTGGGGAAATTTTCCAGGTGATGTCTGAGTATCACCAAGATTGTAGGTCCCACAGCCTCTGTTCCCATATTTAACTACCTCCACAGAGAACATTTTTTCCTAGTATCAAAGGAAAATTTCCGATGATCCAGCTTGTTCCCATTGCCTATCATCCTGTCACCATGCACCTCAGAAGAATTTGGCTCTGTCTTCTTGCACACTCCCATTAGGTAGCTGCAGACAGCAGTAAGATTACCCATCAAACAGAGTCACATCCCAAGTCTGAATCATGAGAAGAAACAACATGGCAACTCTGCAAAGTCTGTTTTTCAAGCAGAGACTAGTGTTGTCTGAGAGCTTTCTGAGAGCTAAAGAAGGGACATCTCCTGGTCAGCAGGTCCTTTTGTGAACAAGCTCCAGAAGTGGTCGTGCTGCTGCCAGGGAAGAGCAGCCATGAATGAGGTGCCCTGGGAGGTGAGGATAGTGATGGAGAACTAAGGAGCTCTCAGTTCTCCTCCAAAGGAAAGGAAACAGGTTGGCCAATCCTCCCCATTTTCCTCTTGTTCCCATCCCATCTGTGGAGACCTACAAAACAGAGAGAGGGACTCCTAAGCCTTCCCTACCTCTGCTGGGGCAACCTCCAGCTCAGGGTGAGTTCAAACCAGACGCTGCCAATAGCCTCTTCGCCCATCTCTAGAAAGGACACGCACAGGGGGACATATTTCACAGCAAGACTTACCATGCGCAGCACTGCTGGCACAGCCTGTCCTGCAGTCTAACGGTAAAGCTTGAAAGGATGTTTGAGTGAGTCTGGAGTAACTTATTCCTTGGCAGACTGAGTTCCAAGAGACAACCGCATGAAGAAGAGCTCCTGAGAGTGTGGATCAGGATCTCTGGGGCTGGCATTCTCCTAATAACATCCCTGGTGCATTTCAGCAGTAAGCTGTTATTTCTGACCTGAGGAGAGGACACGTGAGGGGACAAACAGATCTCTGGAAATGCAGTGAGTGAATCCTCTTGCTGATGGCACTCATCTTTAACATTGATACTGTCTGTTCTGGATTTGAGGGGAACCAGTCCAAAAACCCAGGTCTGCTGCCAAGAGGATTTTTGAGATGAGCGTGGAGAGGTTGACCTGCACGTCTGTGCCATGCTGGTGTCCCACCACAGCTATCTTTGTGCACCTATGGACAAGATCTCGTGGCCGCTTGTCAGCCCCACAGCAGGGCTGTGTATCCATTGCATGCTGCTCCTGCCTGCAAATCCTACTTGACCATGCCCAGAGAGACCTGGGTGTGAACCTAAGGGTGTTTAGCAGTAGAGACTCTCTCCATAGGTGCATCTCCATTCTCTGTTCTCTAGATCTTGAAGACTACCTGAGGACTGAACAGTGGCCGTCTTGTTCTTAAATAATGAATGCATCGCAGATCTCCTCCCCTTCACACCATGCCATGCCCAGGAATTCCAGAAAGAGCTGTGGGGTAGTGTTTGAGCCTGGCATTGGAGGAAGCACACTCAGATGGGGAGAAGACCCCACACTGCCTTAGGACCAGCCCCAGGGATAAGCTAAAGGTTTGTTTGGGCTCCATGGGGTGCATAACCATTACCTGGGTGGTGTCCTGCAAATTCAGCCAAGTCAGATCCTGTCAGATGCATCTCCTGCTTCCAAGAGCGGTTGGGATGTGGAGCACTGTCTTCAGAGGTGATACTCTGCTCATGGACACAGATACAGCAGCTCTAGGGCCTTCTCAGAATCAGTTTTGCTAAGGAGATGCATGTGTCCACCACACTTAAACAGGCCTGTGTAAGAGGCATCGGTCCTTGCCGCAGATGTAGTTGATCAGCAGGCAGATGTTTCTCCAGCCACATCAGTTGCCAGAAGATACTCTCAGTCGTAGCAATGGTTGGTGCATCCCAATCCCAAGCCACACGCCTTGTCTCTGTTCATGCTGCCTATTGTCTTCAAACAGCTCTCCCTCAACAGGTCCCTGTCTCTCCCAACCTGCCATCAGACACAACCAAAATTTTTCTTCACTAGCATATTGCTCTGGGCTTATTTCTTCCACCAGGGCAGCACTGTGGGTGGTGATGAGGGCTGCAAGAAGATGGCCCTTCTCCAGGGCTTGAGGTGCACCGCACATGTGCCATGGTTATTTTTCAGAGCTTATTTCTGAGCAACAGGAAACCTTGCTACATGGGCAGCAGACCCCACTGATACTGCCCTACCTCTTCACCCAGCTGAAAAGTGATAGGTACACATGCGTTTGAGCCAAGGAGGTACCCAGACTCTTCGTCTCCCTGATTCTGTAATAATCTGGATCAGCTCAGAAATGCTCAGGGAAGGGAGATCTTGTTCCGACTCTGGAAAGAACAGGCACAACAAGGTCACATTTAGAAAAGGAGCAAGCATGTAAACGATGCTAGGATGCATTTAATTCCAAAGTGTTGGGAAATGCTCTGGTGTTTCTGACGGGGGAAGGGAACCCCACAGACCAGATTATGTAATGATTTAGCAATATAGCCTATGGTGACCCAACTTGTTAAAACACACACTGACTGGGGTAGTGGGGAAGGGGAGGTGATCACACAGTAATTCCAGGGATGCAGACAGGAGACATGCTGTGAGACTGGGAGAGAAAGAAGGGTGCAAGTACTGTGTGACCTACCAGCTACACTGCGGAAGAATTAGGTCAAATGCCAGCCACTTTGACAGGTTATGTATGGACATAAACCCACGCCATACCTGGCAGCTCCATTGCTTCATAACCACATGCTCTGCAGGAAGGTACAGGTGCTCCTACCGTCAGCGGAGGCTCTTCCCTCTAGATAATCACTTTAGTTCAGATCTTGGGATGGAGATTAATTTGTCCTCATATCCTGCACCATGGAGTCCGTTAGAGTTTGACTCCAGCTTATGCATGAAGCTGTCACTAGACATCAGGTGCTACAGGCACAGCTGTCCTCTTCCAGATAGGATCAGAGCAAACCAAGCAACAGGATCAGCACTTAGTAGCAATGCTCTCTGACTACTTGTTCTCTAGACATGAGCTCTTTTGAGAACTTGAAATCCAAGAGGGTTTGTGAGTGCCAGTATACATCAGTACTGTCAGAAAAAAGACATTGGGCTAACCCTGTCTGCATAATGTCCTAGAAGGATGTAACCCATCTGAATCCGGTGCGACACCACTAAGCACTTCTGCCCACCAGGATCCATAGACTGATCTCTACAGGCCATGCAGACGGCATCTGCAGACTAAACACAGGAGAAAAAAAAAAAAAAAAAAGGATTTTCAAAGTCAAGTTACAACTGGGAGAGTGAAATGCTCCCAGCATGCTAGTGATGGAGCAAGGACTCTCTCTCCTTCCAAGGGGATGGACATCCAAGGGGATGTTCAAAGAAGTTGAGTCTCCCAGCTGTTGACACGGGCAGGGGCATCTATCAGTCTCTTGCCTTATCATATTACCTGCCTACATGGCAGCCTTCAAGTCCCTTTTGCCAAGTTTGCTCCTCTCTGTTGTGAAATCACCTCTCTATTGGAAATGTACTGAAGTACCAGGTAAATTTTTCCTAGTCCTGTCTCTACATGTGGCTGTTCTGATCTCAGAGAAACTCCAGAGTAGAAGCCAACCTGCTCTGGGAAACACAGTGCTACCGGTCCATCCATCCTCTCTCCTTGTGGTTACTGTGTGCAGGGAAGCAAGAGGACTTTAACCCATCACTGAGACAGATTGACCTACCGTCAACACCCGGCTTGAGTGGAGAGCAAATTTAGGTTACAGAAGATGTACCCCTTCCCTCAGCCTTGGTTTAGACATGCAATTTGTGCAGACTCCTGGCTAGGTGACAGGGCTCCTGCTCCACAGCCTGGCAGCCGCAGGCATCATGGAAGGATGTGGCAAAACCAGCTGCAAAGACTTGTGCAGATTTGGGGGAGAAGAAACTGCAGACCAGGCATCCAGCAAGACTGTGCTTGGCATCTAGTTGTAGCCTGATATCTTGACTGAAGGAGGTCATTAGGAGACTACAGCACAAAGAAGGCAAGCTGTGATTTTCCTGCCTTTAGGAAACCCATCTTGAGGTACCCATATGTGCTTATCATTTCCTAGGCTGCCAAAGGTCAAGCAAGTTAAGTCATTGTCAAGGATTGGCTCCCTTTTCCAAATCTCAAAAGTCTCCTGTAAGATGGGGCCCCGCACTACAATAAAGACACTGAAGCAATGGAGCATGTCCAAAGAAAGGCAACAAAGCTGCTGAAGGGGTTTACAGTTGGACTCGATCTTGAAGGTCTTTTCCAGCTATGGTTCTACGATTCTGTACGATGCAAACAAACTACCTCGTGTATGTATGTCTCACTGTCTTTCACTGGGGCAAAGTTGCAGAAAGATTTAGGTTGTAGGAGACTCCAAGTCCAACATCAAGTTTGAAGTATTAACTCCAAAGCCAAGTCAGGTTCTTCACGTCCTTGCCCAGTCTAGTGTTAAATATTTCCATCAATGAGAATTCTCCAGTGCCAATGCTGCACTTCTATCTGGAGAATCTTATTCCTTTCGTGTGATTGGAATTATATTTTTTGCAGCTTCTGCATGGATTCACTCATCCCTTTCCAGTGCCTTTTGGAGAAGGACCCGGCCGCCTCTCTGCCACCACTCCTCCAGTGGGTAGAGGAAGACTGAGCAACCCCAGTTCAGCCTCCACTCCTCTGGGCGAACAAACCCAGCTTCCTCAGCCTCTCCATTTGTCCTGTCCCCTTGGCCTGGCCACCTTTCCTCAGCAAGGGGAAAACTGTTTTTTTAGGAAAGATGACTATCCAGCTCTTGCCTGTGAACTTACAGAGCTTAAGTGTGCATGACAGGGATCTGCCCATTGATCATTGTACAATCAAGCTGGCCAAATAAAATCAGTTTTAATTACAAAATCCTTCCTAATGTCTAGGGGATGGGAAACATTCTTGTGAAGGGGTGGCGTCTGTAACATTTCTATGCTCCTTCTGTAAAACTCAGGGCTAACGATGTGCAACATAAACTTGCCAAGACTGCAGAGTAGATATAGCACTACTTGGACACCAGGAAGTGATTTCTTTTTTTTTTTCTTTAAAGACACAATAGCTGCTGAGGTTGAAATACACATATAATTTCATTAAAATGAAATCATTAAGGATAGCTCTGCTGCTTAAGAATGACCCAAAAAAAAAAAAAAATCTTACCTTACTTCTGTAGATCAAAGTGCCTCGTCTTCCTCTTGTAGTAAAAACAGTCTGCCATTTTATACAAATGTTTGATCTAGAAAACCAAAAAGGATGTTTCAGTTTTTATTAAGCAGCAGCTGCCCTGAATAATTTTGAACCTCCAATTTAAGTTCATTTGAGAAAAAAAAAGTTCATTAAGAAAAAAAAATTAACAGAACCTTCTGTGACAAGATTTGTTTTAACAAAAACTTTCTATATGGCTCTACTCCAACTTTTGAGACCTCATCTCCTAGAAACTTCCTGCAAATCTTCTGCCACTTCCAGACATCTGAATGGGAGGGAGAAGCCTCACTGCTGCAGCCCAACTGAAGCTTTCAGAGAAAAGAGCCTTTCCTGGGAAGGGAATTTATGTATTCCGCACAACATCCAATGCAATTACACCAGCTGTTGGAAGGAAAAGAGCACAGAATTGTTAGCAGGACCATTTGGGGGCTTTGGGCAGTACCAGATTGGGGCAATACCAGAGGTGCTGCCCCAAAGGCTAGAACACACAAGTGTTGGCCAAGGGAACTCACATCCATTCCATGACTGTCCCTAGGGTGTCCCCTGCCCAGCAACACTGCCTGATGGTGTCATCACAGATAATAGAAGAAGGCCAGAGACTAAACCCTGGTGCTTGTGCAGGGGCAATGGACAGGATCTCATAAACCCAGGTTTGGGGCAGCCCTGTCTAGAACAGGCTTCATTGATAGCGCGCTGCACTCTTTTGGACCCAAGGGGTGGCCTACAACATCAAAATTATATAGAAAGAGGCTTTTTCCTCCCCCTGTTTTGAGTACTGGAAATAATTTGGGGCTGGTGCTGGGGTTTTTATAGCATGAAATGGGGGAGGTGTAGGACATTTCAGGGCAGAGCATGAGGATGCAGAGCCTGTTGGAATACTTTTGGAGGGCTGTGTAGGTTAGAAGGAGCCACACTTGGTCTAGTCCTGTCCATCCTGCTTTTTGGGAGTGCTCCTGGAGTGGACGCAAAAATGCACCTGGGCTTTGTCCTGTGGAGAGCGGGATGGAGTAACTCAAAATGAAGCAGAAGGAACAAACAATGAAGATGCCCAGACAGCCAGGTCAGTGCTTGAGCAACCCCCTAGTCCCCTCTCCTTGGTGGCGCAGATGCATCCAGACATGCAGATCACTGCTTCTTGGTGCTGAGACGGGAGCACACGGGGACATGGAAACACTAGCAGAAGATCCACGCTTCAGAGAGAGAAGCATGTTAATTCAGATTTATCTCAGACTCTTGCGAGCTACCCCAGCCACCCAAAAAAGCCAACCATCCCCTCGAAAGCTGCTGGAATAGCTTCTGCAGCATCAACATGTCTTTCCTCTGTACCTGGTGATTTTTGTACAATAAACACTAGTGTCCTAAAAGTGCAGCATTGTCCCAGCATTTCACAGCTGATGTCACTCTTGGCTGCACCCAAGTTCCGAGCCGTCATGGCTGCTGTGGACAGTTAATCTTCCTATTAACAGGCTGAAAAGGAGTCTCAAGGCAGAGGAAGAAAAATGTTGCTGGTGACTTGGGGCAAGTGCCCTGTATTCCACTACATGTGGAGCCTGCAGCATTAGAAGTCTTTAAGGACATGCAAAACAGACATCCCTTTTGAGCAAGGAATGGTTGCACTATCCTGCATTGGAGCAGGGGAAGAAGCAGGTGAATTTTCAAGGTTCCTCCTAGCTCTACATCTTTCCAATACTTCTCTTTCCTGAGTATCATGGTTTCTTTTGCCACAGAAAACCATCACTCAGGACAGTGGTGCTTCATGGCAAAGATATTGGGGACAAGCCCTTGCAGCACCTCTGCAGCACCTCTGCAGCACCACCAGCTTGGAAGAGGCAAGCCAAGCTCTCAGGGTGCATGGTCCATACAGACATGCTGTTCTCATACACTGCCCACAGCTGCTGCACGGGGTCCCTCGTAATACACTGCATGCTCATCAAAAAAGGGTTTCTGGAGTGGCCGGAGGCTGCTCTTTGCCTGATCAAGCAAAGGCCGTCATGCACCTGAGTCACGGTCAAGTACTCCTGGGCTTCTGGAGGTAACTGTGCCGTCAGCATGCATTTCTGTGGGGTGTGCCACGGCGATGTTTCCTGCTGCCCAGAGGTTCCAGGGTGATTGGTACAACGTTTGCTTGCGTGTTTAATTGCCTTAAAGATAATACGCTTTTCTTTCTGGGCCATTTTTTTCAGAGGTTGGAAAGGAGAGATGGAGGAGCATCTCATCATCCCTATTTAGGCACATGCACGAGCACTCTCCTGTAGTCTTGCCGTCCTCTGGATTCATCTGGACTGCCTCCCTCTGGACCTCCTTAAGCTGCAATTTGCCTTGCCAGACAAGTTTTCAAAAGCAAGCTATCAACTCCTTGCTTCCAAACACGTGTTCCTGTAATAGAGACAGTTTATGCTGTGCTAAAATTGAGCAACTCAACTCTCCTCTTGCATTACCAAGGCTTTCAAGCATCATTTGATAAGCACTATGAGTGCAGCTCCTCAGGCATTGCTACATCTTTTGGCGTGCTTTGCCCTGCCAAAGTCGCGTTTCAAGCTACCTATAAATTATGCTTCACTGTTGGCTTTCATCTGCTTGCCATGCAACGGGCAAGAACAAAGGCCACCATGTGCCACACCAAGTGGGAGAGCCAAGAGCCAGGTGTAGGCATAGGCAATTCAAGCGGCAGTCTGCTGGAGGAGGCAAAACAACCAGCGCCCGGTGCCAACGTTGCATCAGAGATGAGGAAAGCCAGGGTGACTGCTGCTGCTGGGGAGGGAGCTGGGCCATGAGGGAGAGGAGGGGAAAGAGGGCGGCAAAGTCCCTTTTTGCCTGCACAGCTGTGAAGGCCTAAGTTAGTTCCAGTAGCAAAAGCAACAGTGCAAGGACACGATGGAGGAGGAAGGAAGGCAGGAGGGAAAGACAGAAGGAAGGAGCTGTAGGCACAGAAAATGAGTTTCACATATTGACACCACTAGAAGCTCTGGCTATTTAGAAAAACACCTAGAGGAAGTAGCATTGCCCAGATCAGAGGTTTGGACCAGCTTAGAGTAGCTCTGCTTGCACAGGGGTGAGCAAAAAGGAGGAAGCGTCATTTGCAGGGTAACAGAACCTCAGTAGGTCAGTGCGTCTGGGTCTCTCATGTAAATCTGCATCTGCCAGAGAAGGTTGTACAAGCTGAAGGCAGGGAGGAGCCGAGGACACCAAGAAGGCTAAGGGAAACAAGCATCTGCCAGCACAGGCACATTATGGTTTGCTAACCCAGCTGATTTAACTTCAATTTGATTATGGCACGGTCCTTTTCACTTGAGCTTGTCAGGTCTGACCCCTTGGGAGGACCAAAGAGCACATGTTCTTCCAGTGGTGAGGAGGAGACTCTTCTGGGAGCCACAGGCCTCAGCTTCCAGAGTTGCTCCCATGTTTGGTGGAGGCCACACACCGGTGGGATCCCATCATTGCACCCACACTCACAGAAGCAACAGAAGCCTTAGGAGCTGCCTGGGATATGAAAGCGCTGGTCAAACCTTTAGTGGGGCCACTAGCTCCACAGCTAATAGATAGGAGAAAGGGGTGAGCAGAGGGAAAGCAGTGAAGTTAGAGGCCTTAAAAGTCTCTTCTTATAACAAGAATACCAGAAGACCTGCATAAATGTTTAAATGGTTTCTTTATGTCTGTGCAAACGCCCCAGCTCCTTGTGGCCTAACAGGATCATTTCTGGGAATCAAGATGACTCCCAAGTCTACTTTCAAATCAGCCAAGCAAACACAGCATCGTCTTTTACTCAGTTGGTGTTGCCTGCTGTGTCTTGGTTTAAAATAAGACTGCTTGGATAACACTGAGATCCATCAGATACAGCAGTGCTTGGTTTAATCACATGCTTATGGGCCACAGAAAGAAATTCCGTCCACAGTGTATTTACTTTGCCCAATGCTGCAGTGAGCAGCTAGAGGACATCCTCACTGCAGCATTGCTGTGGTTTCTTTTCTCCCACATCGCCAGGCACAGAAACAAGATTAAAATGAAAAATTATGGTCCTGTCAACACAGCCATTCAGCACTGCAGTGCCTCAACTCCTAACAGGTACTTCTGGGTTAAAACACAACTTCAGCAGTTGGTACATCTCAAGTTGCTGCATCACAGGATGCTGCATTAGGTGATCCTCCTGTGAATCAAAAATCATGGTGCCCAGCAAGCTGCAGCTTCATGCCAACTGTCTAAATCACACCAATTTTCAGCTGACACAGGGTATCCGTGAGAGTCCCATTAGAGGTGCTGACTTACTGCTGAGATACGCTCTGACTGCAGAGCATTTAGAAATACTCTAGACTTGCCCAGATTTATTTCTCTGCATTGGCAGTTGCAGAACAGCTTCATCCAGGCCTTCCAGAGCATTTGAGGGTGATGGAAAACCAGGCAATACAACCTTTTGGTGCCTGCACCCTTCCAACATACCAACGAACTGCCTATGCTAAAGCAGAAAAGAGATTATAATTTAACAGGTACTGACAGGACAGACAAGGGACCTCCGGAGCACGGGAAACATAGTGAAGGCAACCATACACCCATGACATCCCAAAGGTGGAAGGGAGTAGCTAAGGTGGGAAGAACAGAGCATCCTCCTCCTTTGGGAGCATCAAAAATACTTTTCTGCCACCAGTAATCTGCACAAGAGTGACAGTAGGTGACTGTCACTCTGCTTCCTGAACAATTTTATCATTGCAAGAAGGAAGGAGGAAGTGTCAAAGTAGCTACCTGCATGAGAAGGACATGTGTCCCACTCATCCTCCATCCCATGCTGTGTCCATTTTTCCCCTTGTACACCTGGTAAGGGAAGAGATCCAGTTCCTCTTACTTCCCGTGAACAAATCAAGTGAAGTTGACCCTGTACAGCAGGTCCTCCTTACCCTGCATCCAGCAAGCTGCGCACACCCGTCTACCTCATCCTCCCCTACTCACAGCATCACTTTGGCAATCCCAGTAGCAAAGCAAAATCCACTGCACTGACAGCACTGCTGTTCCCCTGCACAGCCTCCTACAAGGCACCATGAGGAGACAGGCCACCCTGTTGTGTTCATGTACACAAACACCCCGAGAATCTCACCACCTCCTTCTTTTGGGTTAGCTATGTCAGGAATGACCAGCCCCAGCCCTATCTCACTCTATTTCACAGAACAAAGGCACAAAGCCACGGAGCAGCACAGAAGCACTTCCAAATTGACATTTAAGCCATGTCCCCCTGTTTCAAAGAAATTAGTCCACATCAACACACTGATTTGCACACTGATTTGGCTGGAACAACATGGAAGCATGGCCCCTCTCCTGGCCCACCATTTACACTATCCCAGTGTTGGTATCTGCAGGGTTTTGCCTAAACAGGGTGGCTTGTGTGCACGTTATGCTTTACTTCCAGACCTCTCCATCTTCCAGCTCTGCTGCCAGGCCAAGAGCATGGCAGGGAGGGAACCCAACAGGACCCAGGAGTGGGTCCTGCAGCTGTGTCCTCCTTGGTGTGCTGAAACCACCTCTTGGTGCACGCTGCAGACCAGCTGTGCGGGATGCACGTGCTGCCCTCACTGCGGCAGCCGTGTCCCGGTCTGCAGCTACTGACCAGCTACGCTGACTCCAGCTCAGGAGATGAGCGAAGAACAGGAGCTGAGAGCAGACTTGATGATGCTCAGACCAAAGCTACACGAGCACCTAGAAGGGCACTATGCTCAAAGATCTGAGGATGAGGCTTTCAGGGCACCCTGCTCCAATCTCATCATGCAGGAAGGAAGCATTCAGCCCTTTAGCAAGATGTAAGAGAGGCCAGTGGCAGCTCTTAAACGAGTTAGGTCTCATGGAGGTAGGATGTCAGGGCTCTGAAGCCTCTGATGGAGTAGGAATTGCAGGTCCTCACATGCAGGAAAAGTCCTCTCTGCAATGTCTCCTGGGAGACCTGCAGGGCTCTGCAGTCCCATAGCACCACCCCCTGGAGGGGAAGGCGCAGGACTGGAGAGCACTGCATAGTTCAAGGAGCAGCACGGATGGAGGTCTTTCCAAAGCCTGTCTCTTCCCTCTGAGCAGTACTGTCTCCAGAAGGAATCTGTGTCCTCTCCTGCAACAGCAACATGTCTTGACCAGGAGAAGGATGCAGAAGTCACTGGCAGTTTCTCTGTGGCATATGCAGCCCACTGCCTAGATGATCCATCACCATTGTGCTCTTGTCAGGAGGACGGACTGTGAAATCCCTGTAGCTAGAAAGGGGGTTATCATTCCTAAAGAGGCTATTATTCCAAAGAAACTGGAGTATAAAAGAACAGTTAGGTCTGTAAAGCAACTGGATACACACCAAGTATACCTTGGAAGTCTCCTGCATGAGGACTTGCTTTCTACCCTAACAGAATCTTGTCACGCACTCATGGGCTAAGAGGGAATTTTGCTCTTATACTGTTAAAACCTGCTCTCTGTCTTGTTCAGCCCAAGCTGACACTGCTGCTCACCCTCAGCAGCAACATGGACATCAAAATTAGCCAAGTCCAGCTCTACCTGCAAAGAGAGGGAAGAAGCCAAGCTCTGGCAGAGGCACAGGCCTAGCATGTTCATGAACACGGCCTGAGTCCTCTCTTCTTTGGATGGAAATTGGCACAAGAGCTCTCCTCTCCTTCCAGCTTTAGAGCATTACTCTCCTGGGTGTTCATAAGCCAATCTGAGAGACGAATTCCACTCATTTGGCATTGCGGCTCCCTCATCAGATGGGAATTTGGGTAATGACTCTGAGGGAGTGAGGCAAGTGGAGCAGAGGGTAAGTGCTGCATAAGCAGGCTGAAGCAATGCCACATGCCAGCGCTCCTACTGAGCCCTTGGTGACATAAAGCCATGGGGTGGGTTACCAAAATGATATCATTTAATTGTTATAAATAGCTCCTACAAGAAAGAACTGACAGATTTATCCCAGATCCCCTGTTATCATCTTGAAAACCTCAAACAATTGTAGAAAAGAGCAATAGCAGACCAGGAAAAGTGATGCGGAACAGGTTATAGGTAATAATTTCTCTAAATACCACAAAATTGCAGTGTGCAGTTAGCCATCTCCAGGATGCCAGGAGCAGTTTGCTAGCCCACAGGAACTTTGCCATGGGATCCTCTTGGTGAATTAGTGACAAGCAAGCAGGCCCAGGGATACAAGAGGGGTTTATCGGCACTGCCTGAGCAGCACTCAGAGTCTGGCTGTGTGACTGCTGCTCGTGTCGGCATCCAGGGAGCTGGTTTGGGATGACCTAGATGAATTTTCTTTGCAAGAAATGAGGGAACTAGAGCTCAGGATTTAAGGATTCAAGTTGCAGAAGATCTCAACTTGTGACTTCGGGAACACCATCTACTTTCAGGCCAGGAAGGTTATTTGACTGGCACCTCTCTCCTGTCCCTTCAGAGTAGATGCCGTGATGGTCTCCATGCTACATCTCCCTTCTGTTTCCAGCCCCAGGAGCATCTGCCCTTCCCCAATTTGGAAGATATTCCCAGAGAAGGGAGAAGAGAGCCCACTTAGCCGTAGTCTACGTGCATGGGATAAGCAAGCAGTGCTTCTGACTGACTCACTCACACATTTGCTTTCTCATGCTGACCAGCCAGTCTCTTACCTGAGCACACATCCTTTTGCTTGTTGAATTACTGGCACTACTAGTCACATTCTAACTTGCAGCTAACAGAGTGCCACACGGCCCTGGTCTCCAGATCCCAAATACCAGTGTTGTTTAAGCATGTGGGGCTAGAATACAAAATACTCACGTGAAAGGCAGTGGAGAAGCAGCTTTAATTGATGAGAATACCTGTATAAAGCAAGACTTGCAAGAGCTTTCGGTTCTTGGCATGCCACGTTCTTCCAGGGATCATCACATCCACTCTCAAACATTCAGAACCTTCCAACAAACTTGGCCTTTGTGCTTATCAGACAAGGAGAAAACAGAGACTGTAACTCTAACCCTGTAGATACACTACACAGCAACGAGCCACAGATTTCTGCATTACCCTCAGCAGCACAAATAAATGTACAGCTAGGGAGACCTTGGGGTTTATCACTCCAGCAAGAAAACAACTCCCCTGTCAGCATACTTTGAGTCATAAACAAACAGCAGCAAGTGTGTCGCCAGGTATGAACATAATTCAAGCCTACTAGGATCCATAAATGCACAGATTACATTGAAGATAGCGCTGGGTCCTTGCTGACATGGAAACTAAATCTGGGATGGCTCTCCTCCAAGGAGAAGGAGCAACATGGCCCGTTCATTCTGTGTTTTACTCCTTTCTTTCTTTGCAAAGAGCAACAGGCCACCTCAAAAGAGATGTCTAGAGCTCAAGGGACCCTCCTCCAGGTAAAGTGCTGCAGTTCCTATCTGAGTGTAACAGACTCCTTCCGCTGTAGTGAGAGGCACTTGTTTTCCTAACTGTGGTTCGAAGCCTCTGGCTCAGCACACATACCCATTTCACCTCCTGAGCCATGGCAGATGGCCCGGTGAGCACAGTGACTGACAGGGGATCGATATGCTCGCTGTCTGTGCTCCATCTCCATGTGCTTTTAAAGAGATCTGTTGAGGATGGACCAGCGACACCTCAGGGGACTTGGCTGACCAAAAATCCTTGAGCTTTCAGCCCGTGAAGGAGAAGTGACCTCCATATGGCACAGGAGCACCAAGGAGAACACAGAGCACCAAGGAGAGCACAGGCTGGGCACTGGCACTGTCCTGCTTGTCTTGGTAGGACAGGCATATGCTGTAGAGCCAGGATCAGATGGGTCAATGTTGCTGGTCCTGGAAGTTCCACTCTCAAGCAAGATGGTTACCATAGACAGAGAGATGTGTGCAGTTTTGGCAGCCTGTATGCTGAGATCACCAAGCACAGGTGTATCCAAGCAGTCCTGGTGGATGGAGGTGTCCATAGGTAGTGGCAGCAAGAGAGAGAGGGAAGAAAAGGCAACCAGGCTCCTGAAGGAAGATGCTTAGAGGAGAGTATTCCTAGTTACCTTGCACAGGACTTGGTGGCTTCATCTGGTTGATCAAAGAGGGTCTGAGAGAGCAGTCACAATACAGAGGTGAGGGTTTTCAAAATATGAAACATAAATCTACCCAGTAGCAGCCTGTACCAAGAAATTCAAGCAAGGAGAAGCATGTGATCACTTTCTGTCAGTGGCAGGCTTTTATGCCACTGTATTTTTGGAACTTAATTTGAAAGATGGGAGACTGCAGTTTTCTGTCAGTCAATCAACATGCTCAGATATAAGTGAGAAAAATCTTCAGGTATGTTGTTCTTTCAGATTTAAAGAAGAATCTACATAGACATTATACGCTGAAGATGAACCTACACAGACATCACATGCAAAAACATCACTGCAATAAGATGGAATTGGCATTAGAGAGGGTTGGGCCTCTGTCCACAAAATAAACACTTAACTCAGGGTAGATTTTACTGAAATAAGATTTAATTTCACAACGTACTGTTGCCTTGCCTGTACAACTCTCTGTACAAAACATACTCAAGAATAGCATTTCAGCCCCGCATAAATGTTTGATTGGCTGTATGAGAATTCCGTGGCTTTGAGTCTTTGAGGTCGACTCTCCTGCCTTCTGTGATGCTGTCATGGAAATAGCATTGGTGCTAGGGCTGCAACATTATACCTTTGGGAAATCATCATACATTCTCGCTTTCCAGTTTCATTCTCCACTCAGTGATGAAATCTCTCAGCCATGGCAGAGGATCTCTCGTGGTATCACATATTTCTGGTCAAACACGAAAGATTTTTAACCTATCCTTCCATTCTACAAAAATATTCCAGGGATGTTATGAGGTAGGGGCAATTACATTTCAAAGATGACATTAATGTGGTTAAGACTTCTATGTCCTTTTCTATAGCACTCGCTAGAGCAGTTTCTTAAAGAATAACATTGGTATGCCCACACAAATGTAATTGGTTCTAGATTTCCATTTACTTCTGTCAATGCATCTTCATGGCCAGTAGGGCTGTCCTATATTAATCTTGCCAGAGATTTTCTCTGGTGCTCATGTAAAGTAACTGACAGTGTTTAAAATGCAGACAGATATTTTTTTTTCAGCTTAGGAGGTTAAAGCAAATTATATGCTCAGCTGCTACTGGTAGTGGAATACATGCAGAACTGCTTTTAGCAGAATTAGGAATCCTGCCAAGGAGTACACGGAATCTGAAACGATTGCTGTGGATTAGAAATCCACAAGGCTACAGGTCAGCTTCGTAGAGACACAGCGTCACAAAATGCTCTTGTGCCAGCCTGATGACAGCTGGGGAGTAGGGCAGAATAGTCTATCAGCTGTGCGATATCCACAGAAAGTTTCATTTTGGCCAAATCTTTTTTCCTGCAATCTTCTGTGTTCTTGAGAAGCTTCAATCTCCTGCCTTTTAAAAGTCATAGTGGAAAACCACGACCATTATGAAAAGATACAATTCCCTGAAAGCTAAAGCTTTTTTTTTTTTTTTTTTTCCCTCCATTTTGACTACGGTGCAGCACAACTACTAGATAAGAAAAACACTCAGACTATCATGCACATCTGAAAATAAATACAGAGCTTTCATACAGAGGCAGTTCTCAATGAAAACTTTCTCATTTTCACAGGAGTGCAGAGATGTTTTCAGGAAGATCGTGCTACAGGGAGGATGCTGAAAACAAGAGGAAGAGAGAAGCAATTCAATATTGCAACAAGGGAGATAGTATGAAAGATATGCTGGAAGGAGTATGTGGCTCAAAGTTAAGGATATTTCATGAGGAACTGAGTAAAACTGCCAGAGATGTTTATCCATAAGTACATGCACAATCCATCTATCCTCAACTGCACTGATTTTCTATTCATGCCAGAATTCCTAATGACCTATTTTTACACTTATCTCATACCCCTCATTCCTACCTTCTCATTGCTCTTAGTTACCTAACCCCAGCTTTTTCCTCACTGCTAGTATTGCTATTGCACAAGTCTTTTACCCTGCCACTCCTGCCCTGTTCAGAAAAATCTGAACTAGATATTGTCTTATTAGATGAAAATGGGATATTTCTTTCTAGAAGATTAGCTCAAGGTCAACAAAAACCTCTGGGCTCATGTAGAAATCAAGTGGTTTTTCAGACCTGCCTTTTAATTTCCACTTCTATTAATTTTCCATTTCTATCTTTCACATTTGATCACTAATCAATTAAAAAATCAGTAAAGCAGTTCCAATGCATATGCCTCATTGGAAATACTTTCTGACACTAAAGCCCTATGGCAACCATTTTTAAGGTATCTTGGCAGCAATGACAAATCTTAACATCACATGATGAGTTAAAGGCATTAAAGATTGTTACCTTTAACGGTGAGGGAAGCTTTGCTGAATGCACGGCCCAAGTCATTGCTGGCCTCTACCATATATTCTCCTTCATCATTTTTTACAACTCCTAGGATCATCAGGGAGCAGACACCAAAGACATTTTTGCGTAAATAGGTAGGATCCTTGGAGAGGTCCCTGCCATCCTTATACCATGTGATCTTCGGTTGGGGGTGGCCTGTAACTGCACAGCTCATTTGGCACTCTGTCCCAACGGTCACCACGCGAGGCTTCAACTGGACAAGGAATCTTGGGGGTTGATTTTGATTAACTCCCTTGTATTCCCGTTGTTTGACTTGGAAATCAGCTGTTAAATAAAAACAAACGAACAAAAAATTAGAAAAACAAACAAACCCAGCAACATACAAACTCAGATATTGCTCTATGGGGGTAGAAGTCAGCATAAAAGATAGATTTTCAGCTGTGACTTTGAAAAGTGGCATTCCACATTGCCAACATGCCACAAACCTGCAAATAGTTCATTTGTGGTTTATTCCCAAATTGCCCAAATTTTAACTTAAAGTCAGAAACTTTGGTTTCTGAAAACTTAAATCTCAAATTTTACTGGGACTTCATTTTGTGATGAATTATGTGTGATACAACTACTGCAATTAAAGGAATAATATCTGATTTGCAACAATGTCTGTGCAGAGAGAACAAGCCTTCCTTGCCATAGCATCTCTATGCACTCTCATTCTGGGCAGCTATGTGTTCACAGGAGGAGAGCTGCTTCAGAAGGCGGTACTAGAAACTGTTAAAGGAACAAAACATGACAACATGGGTACACTGATAGTTATTTGTAAAATCTGTTTTACCTTTTTGTTTTTGAAGTCTCCAAGGCTGCACAGTTTCAGATGGGCCACTTGTTCCCAAGCAATTTTTTGCCACAACCCTAAAGTAGTAGTCCCGGCCTGGGATAAGTTTTGTGTATGTGAACTTGTTGGTGTGGATCATGTCACCAATTGTGTGCCACAAGCCCTTCTGTGATTCACGTTTCAGGACCGTGTAGTAGAGATCACTTTCCCATTTCTCAGATGCTGATGGCTCCCAGGTCACTGTCACTGTTTTTGGCACATTCTCTTCTAACAAAACAGGTCCAGGAGACTGTGGGACATCTGTCAGATGAAGACAAAAATAATAAAGATGTAGGAAAAGTGGCACATAGCCTTAAAACACTGGACTCCATCAAATATTTTAAGTTTATAAGATGAGTAAACGTCCTGGTCATTAGAAATATGAAAGTCATAAAATCTGAATTTTCCTCCTTCAGATGCACATGAACTTCTTCTGCATTATGCCAGCAGTGCTGAGCCTCCTCTTCTGGATAGAGGTAGAAGATGAGGGGTGACACAGCTAAACTTTTTCACCTGACTGAGACAACTTAAAGAGTTGTTATGGCTATAACTAGTGTTAGGTTGTTACAAAGAGCATGAGATGCTCTCCTGTGATTTGCACTCTCTAGGTTCAGAACCTTGTATATTTTAATCAGCTTCATTCTAGTAAGGAGGAGTAATTAAAATCAGTGGACTGCTCTGTCCCACAGATATGGGCCAGTGATGCCACAAAGTGGCTGGACTGCATCTCCTGGAAAATTGTATTCACTTGTACTCCTTAGTTCTCTCTCTGCCTGCACTGCTTAACTGAATCAGAGCTCACTGTGCTCAGCTCCTTGCCTACTGCCTAAATCTGAACACACAGATAGTAGTGACTTACCTGTAACTTGAACTTGGAAACTGAATGATTCTTTATTCCCTGACTGATTCTGGAGCTCAACAGTGTAGGTGCCAGTGTCAGAGAACTCAGCTGCTTCAATCAGCAGTTGGGTGGCACCATGTTCGGTGTTTATGCTGGCCCTTTTTGGCAAAGGATGCCCATCCTTTAACCAGGTCACTACTGGATCTGGAGATGCCTACAAAGAACAACACAGGTTACAGAACACCTGTTTTGTCTGCAGGTTATGTCTTTAAACCTTAAGCGTTTTCGTCTTCACCCAAATGTATATTTACATGACAGCTCCAGTGATATACAGAAATACCTGAGCTGGATCTAAACAAATGAAATCCAAATAAAAGATTATGATAATAATGATGATAATCTTCCTCCAGTGCCCAAGTAAACCTCTTCAGAACTAGTTCGGACATCTCTGCAAAGATCTGCTTTGTTTCTTTAATTGTTTCTTTAATCTTTTTCTTTAACTTATAAATCCAGTAAAGAAATTTTAGATTATTTTTAACATCTTTCTTTCTTTTTCCTTCTTTCTTTCTTCCTCTATTTCTTTTCCTTCCTTCCTTCCTTCCTTCCTTCCTTCCACTAAGATGCTCAGGTATAACTATGTCAAACAAAGAGTGCTGGTTCAAGAACAACAGATGGCAACAGTGGTTACTATTTTGTATTTTTTAAAAATACCTAAAGATTTTGGAAAGAAAAGGGATCCTCTTTATGATATCTTTCTATTGTGCCATCTTTGGTCTCTATTCTCCAAGATAACACTTGAACTGGAGAAAGGCTAGTAAATACATATGTTTTGCCTTTATCAGCCTCTTCCTGACACCCTTAACTGTATCGCTCCAAGCTTAGGTCAAAGCACATAATATTTACATCAGTGCAAACCTATTTCTTAGCAAACACAAGTAAAATACTGCTGTTTAGTGAGTTGCATACAGTCAGCAGGGTGTTCCTAGAACTCCTGCCTTTGGGACTTCAGGGATAATCAGCTGATGAATCTAAGTATATGAGTTTAGTAGTGGATGATGATAATATTGAATATTGTCCATCCAGCCACATGAAGATGCCTTGTTTGCAGAGATTAATGAATGACCATAATCTTATAATCCACCAACACCAAAAGCAACGTATGAATTGATGTTTTCTGTGTGCAGAAAGTTTACAAAATATAAGCAGCTTAAAGGACTTGCCCAGGATTTTGTAAAAAATTCATGCCAAGAAAAGACAGCTCAATTTACATGTCTTCTGCTGGCTACAGCATGAACACATATAGGGATTTCATATGAAACCATTTGAAAACTTACTTCAAAATGCATTGGCACTCGGATGGTATTGCCTGCTTTTATAACCAGGAGGGTTTTCACTCTGTCATTTATTAGGAATCTGGGAGGAACTGGAAAAGACAGTGATTACAATCAAAGGTTATATGGTATGACAAAGTTTTTGGCAGAGAAACATGTATGTATGTCTCTGATACTTCTTTCCAACAGCTAGCTTGCGGGTTATTGATATAATCATAATGTTGATGAAGAGCTCCTTAATTCAGCACCAGAGTTCCTTGCTAACCATTATGCCTTTTAAATTTTACTATTATTTATTTACCACTATGACTAAACAAGGGGAATAATGTAAAAATATTTTCACATGATATCATAACATCTCAATCATGGATGAAGCGGCTCTTGGACACACTTCCACCACAGTTTCCTTGCTGGAGACACTTGTCTGTGTCCTGTTACCTGCAGAAGGACCTAGTTCATTTTGAAAGCAGCCCACTCTGACTTACCAACAGGAGGAGGAGCCTCAACGAAAGTTTCAAGCTCTGCAGCTTCCCCAGGGCCACTGTCATTGACGGCTCTCACACGTAGGAAGTACAGCTCTTTGGCTTGCAGGCCCTTAACTGTGTACGTGGTTGCCTTTATAGGAAGAACACTACATTTGGTCCAGTTGAGGTTGACGTAAGATCGCATCTCTACCTCATAGCCTTTCACATCAACCCCATCTTTTGGCTCCGGGGTTTTCCATGTCAGGGTGATGCTAGTGCTGTCACGACTAGACACTCTAAGGTCCCTCACTTGACCTGGAGGTTCTGAAATGAGAAATATTATTTCAATTATTTTTTAGGCCTTCTTTCCTCCCTTTTCAGTCACTTCCTGAGACTCTCAACATTCTTGCAGTGCACTGGCTATCCACTCTGCTATCTTGCCTCCAGTTTGTCCCCATTCATCAGAGTTGGATCCTGCTCCCACTAACAGTGCCACACAATCTGCAGTAGTCTTGCAGTACTCTGTGACTCATCCTAAATTCCCGTTTATGGATCCTCCATAAATGCTCTTTGTCTACATCCTGTTTTAAGCATCCCCAAGGTAGAGAGATGAAGACAGTTTACTTACCTGTGGAATCCCGAGCAAAGGCAGGATGTGATGGTGCACTGGCTTCTCCTACACCAGCAGCATTGACAGCTGCCACACGAAATTCATACTGCAGCCCCATCTTAAGATTGGTCATTTTCAATTTCCTGTCTGCAGGGAGAAAAGGAGCATGTTGGCTCAGGTGAACAGTTCTCAAGGCAGCAATCAGTGACACATGATGTTGGACTTTAAGCCATGTAGAATTGCACAATGCATAAAGCTCAGGAGCAATGTATAAATGCTGCCCTCCTTTTCTCTTCCTTCTATGTCCTAGTGTATATGTGGTATATGTGTTTCTGGGATATGTTCATTGTGTTCCCTTTCAGATCACACCCAATCTGAGAGCTAAATAAATTAGAGAAAGAAAAAATACCATTCCTCCTCATGGCATAATCCTAAACCCTTTTATATCAGATAAGAAGTCTTAGCCTGCACCTGGCAGATAATCAACAGCTATAGTCAAATACATTTTTGAGCACATACACATCACTTGGCTTTCTTTATGTCCCTTGCATTTATAAATTGCTATCTGCCACGTTACCAGCACTAGGATTAAGGACATCATTTCTGCACATGAAGTGAAGATTTTAGTTCTAGAAATCGAAGATGTCAGTTTATCCATAGAGGAGCTGTGTCCCAGGACGCAGCAGTGACCTTCTCTGTACTCTTCCACAACCACATGCTTACCCACAATATAGATGAGACCTCTCCTGAGAGCAACAAGAGGTCATAACCCTCTTCCCAGGCATTCAGCTTCCTAGGAACAAAGGACTGGCTTTGCTATAGTGTAGCTGTGTAGCCTTGGCTTAGACTTCTGAACAAAATTGCTTAGTTGTGAGAAAGGGTGTAGCTTAGGCAAGAAGGTAAAACTTCAGATGGGGTAAACATGGTTGAGAAAGGGGTAGAAGCAGCTTAAGAATTCAAAAACACCAGCATTTTGTTTTGCCCACAAAATCCTAAGCATGGAAGCATGAGGTGAGAAGACAGAAACTTCAAATCAAAGATCAGCCTGTTACCTTCTAAGCTAACTGCACTCTTTGTCTTTTTGACCTTTTCCAGGGCGTAAACTACCTACCTGCTACAGGCACATTGGTGACTGGCACCCAGGTACTGGCTCCCTTCTTGCGCTTTTGAACAGTGTACCCCACAATTCGGGAACTGCCAGTTCTATGAGGTACTTTCCAGGATATTGTGATGGTTTCTTTGCCCGTACTGACGATCTCAGGAGGATCTGGGGGACCAGGTATAGCTAAAAAGAGAATAGCATTTCATTATTAGCAGTTTTTTTTTTTGACTTTGTAAGATAAAGAAATGCACCAAGTAGTTTATTCCTTCACTTTCTTCAATGTATTCGTATGGATATGTTTTAATTTTCCACACAAATATGATCCAGAAGCACGGACCTCCTTTCCTAATGTTGCTGACCTGATGTCATCACCACCAAGAATTACACTGTCAGCCTACACAGAGTAGTATGTACATTCTTAAACCATGGGAAAGGTCAGTGTTAATTTTCCTTTTCATGATAGAACTAGGGATCAGGATGGATTTTCTAAACCCCTTGCTGGAGTCCTCAAAATATAGCAACACTACTGACAGGCACAACAACGAAAAATTAGAAAAATTCATCTTTGCAAAGGATGGCCTGTAATTTTCTGAATGAAAATTCAGATAGAAGAAAAAGTTTCACTTTCTTACTGGTACTACATTCATGCTCGTGAGAAAAATGTTCTAACATTTGAATTCATTGGAGGAGTCAAACAATAAAATTTGTTATTTGGAAATCAGGGTATGACAAGATCTAAAAAGTGCTGAAGGCACTGAGAGACTCTTTTGCCTGTGGAGTTAAGAAAGGCCTTGCATGTTTTCTTTGTACTTACCCAAGGAAATAGTATCTCTGCTCTTGATGCTTATTGGATTTCTCCCATTAACCTGTTTTGGAATTCTGATTGGAACAAAACTGAAAATTTAACACTGCCTAACTCAGTATCATCAAAATCAACAAGAAGCTCCTAGTCTTGGTGTGACATCTGCACTAGTTTGTTCAGCCAGGAGGCAGATTCAGATCTGTAGTAACATTCAAAATGCAGTCGGTTTCCCTTAGTATCAGTTTTAATACAGAATTTCCCATAGGGTTGTAGAATATTATTTTTTAAAAAATTCTTCCTTACCTTTACTGGCAGCCTTCACCTCATCTGATTCCAGTGCCTCACTGGCTCCCTCTACATTCACAGCTCGCACCCTGAAGTAATAGCCCATGTCTTGTTCTACTTTGTTGGTAGTGAAAGTGGTACAGGTTTTGGGGGTTTCTCCCAAAGTCACCCACTCTTCCTTGCCTACTTGCTGCATCTGGATAATATAGCTTTGCACTGGTTTGCCCCCGTCATCCTTTGGGGGCTTCCACTGAATGGTGATGTCATTTGAGGAGCTTTCTATGACTTTGATGGGTCCTGTGGGTTGCTCTGGCTTGTCTGAAAAGAGAAGCGCAACAACTGCAAGTTGGTTTTAGATTCTGACATGTCCTTGGGTTTGGAGCAACTGTTGCCCCTTGCTCACCAGCTGGAAGAGTTGGTTTCAGCTAGATACATACATAGCTGCAAAATGAGGCACCTTTCCAACATCCACTCTCCCCTAAGTTTTCATAAGGGGTAAGAAGCCAGGTTCCTGCTCCTTAGGTTGATTGTTCCCATAAACACTGTATCAAGGCAGCTCCCATATAAGGACAAACATCTTTTTGGACATCCAAAACAACAGATATTTATGGTAGGGCTGAACTTGGCCTGAATAACCGGTTTTTAAATATACGCTTATTGTCTGCAGTCCTATTTTCCACAATTGCCCTACATTCAAAACTCAGCTGTTGAGGCTGTGAAAAAGTAAACTAAATTTGTGCCATCTTATATTAAAGCTTAAGAAATGTGGCAGCAAGCTTTTCCTGTACCAAATGAGTGGATGATAAAACAACTACATAAAAGCCGATCTAAATCAAAATAATTCTAATTAAGGCTTTGCCTACTTCTGTGTTTTGCCTGCACGGAAGTGTATTTTGCGTTCTGTACCAACACCTAGATGCAGATGAGAAGTTTTCCTAGGCCTGTAGCTGCTATATGCAATATTACTCTGTTTTCCTGAAAAGCAATAAATGGATTGTAGGATAAAGATCTTATTATAAAAATCACCTGTCATCTGTAAAGTCCACTGATCACTATGCCTATGCTCACAAAAACAAAAAAAAAAAAAAAAAAAAAAAAAAAAAAAAAAAAAAAAAAAAAAAAAGAGAGATTCTAGGATTCTATTAATATGGAATATTAAGTTAGGGAGAGACAAACAGAGGAAGAAATATTTGAGTTTTTATAGTCTTTCACAAGCATATCTAAAATAGAAAGCCAGATATGATATTTAAATAGCATCTATCTTTGAGAAAAGAAGATTATTATTATTTATGTTTAAATTCCTTCAGTATTCCAAGAAGATTTTTACCAGACAAAAAGAAAGAGGCTTAAAGAAGATGTTTAATTTGAAAGAGTAGCAGTAATTTAACAAGGCCCAGCCATGCCAAGAGACACAGATCATATGGTTTTGATGACAATATGCTTACCAGTTAGTACCACAGTGCTGGACTGCCATGGCTACATGCCAAGTGATGCGCCTGGGTCTTCTTGGCATGTGCTCATGGCATATGGGACAATTTTGTGGTAACCTGAAATATGGGTACAGACAGAAGCCCTTAATTGTAAATATATCCCTTTGACCTTACAAAAGTCAATGGCAGCTTAAGAAATTCTGCATTTCTAGGATTTCATCAGTACATTTCTATCTGGGTAGCTCAAAAGAGAGGCAAGAATAGATGCTTCTATGAACAGCGTTCATAAAAGCTTTACCCATCTTGAAATGCATTGTAGCCCTAAATAGATGTGTCACCAGAATTACTCAGGCTCCCCTGCCTGAGGCTTGCAGTGGAGGCCAGAGTGGATGTTCTTACCTATTACCACAAGCTTCAGGTTCATCTCCAGGACTCCGTGGTCATTCTTCAGCCTGACTTTGTAATCTCCACAGTCCTTTCTCTCACTGCTGGAGATGGACAACATGGTAAATGTATCTGCTTTATCCACACGAATCCTTGTGTCATCTACCAGCTCCATTCCGTCCTTCAGCCATGTTGCTTTGATTGGTAGCTGGCCCTCAAAAGGGATCTTGATCTTCACTTTCTGCCCAGCCTTGGTCACAGTAGGAACATTTGTTAGGTTTTTGAGGAGAACTTTGTCAACCTGTGGAGGATCTAAGCCAATAGTACAAAGTCACTAATAATTGCACTTCAAAGAGTATAAAGCCCACCTTGGAGGGAAGGACTCCTTCGTATTCACAGTTGCTGTATATTCCAAATAAGATTTAATCTGTTTCTTTGTGGCTTATGCAAACTGAATTATGATGATGCAGGTGATGCTTAGAGGCTCACAACATTTGGATCTTCTCCTTCAACTGCATGCACAGAGCACATGCACTTTCCTACAGGAAAACTCTGACAATGTACTTATGTTATCATACTGTCCTTTTCACTGGAGTAAATTTTGTCCTGAGTGCCTAATCTCAGAGTACACTAAAAGCACACAGAAATTAAGAAACTGGTTTGATGAAGTGTTACATGCAACATGCATGCCAAAGTCTTTGAGTTAATGATAGCAGCTATTCAAGAAGACTCCTTGATTAATTTGGGAAATACGAAATGCACCAATCTCTATGAAAAACATCTCCCATATCATGGTAGATTATTTATTACGAAGCTGCCTTGATGTCCAACTACAGAACTCATAGAAAATGTATTACATTTCAAGCACATCAAGAGTAGTTCACTACATTAAGAATGGGAGTAGTTTGAACAGCCTCACCTTCAACAAAAATAGAGGCTTCAGTTTTTATATCTTCAGTTTCAAACCTATATTTTCCAGCATGAAAATCTTCTACTTTGTCAATAATCAGTTTGTGAACTGAGCCTTGCTTTTCAAAACGGACTCCTTCCATGTTTTTTATCTACAAAGCAGGGTACATATTATTAAAAACAATCAAATAAACAAAAACAGCCAACAATATAAACTTTGATGTGACAGAAAACTTAGATATATGACGTAGCTTCTCTGTGGAAATTTGACAAATAAATTTGAAATATAATTTACAAGTTCCAGGAAAGCCCTTTGTGTTTGAATCCACTAGCAAGTTACCAATAGCTGTGTCTGAGCCAGCCTTCACAATAGCAACAAGCACTGAAAACAGAGCAGTTCCCAAAACCAGCACCTTTTGGAAAACCTCAACTTTGCTTACAACATTCTCCCACCAAAACTTGTTATTAATGCACAAGAAACGTCCAAATAGTTTAATAGCAATAATGTTCTGGGATTATTTATCTGGCAACAATTAACCAAAGAAAATATCAATGGGGCAACACCTACCTTTAATCCATCTTTAAACCACGTTCCTTGCACATCTTTATTACTGACAGTACAAGACAGCTCAGTTGGCTCCCCTTTCACGACTCTGACATCTACTAGTGGTTTGTTGACCCGACAGCGTAGGACTGAAAGTTCAGAAAAGGAAATGTACTAGGAGCAGAGATTGACAAAGAGCAGTATATAAACAAAAATGCACATGCAGGTGAGGAGAAAGCTTTCTTAAAAAATATACTGTAGTAATGACAGGGATTTGTACCAAGACGTTTTGGGCCAACTGGCATAAACTCCCTGCTTTGGAGGACTTGTCAATTGGCCTGCATTCTATAGGGCACTTATATCAATCTAATGGACAATGAATTCATCACAAATCAGAATACCCGTCTACAGATTTGCTATTTTAAATCTATGCTCCCTCTACAGCCAAAAAAACAGGCTCCCCCAAGACATGGATGGCCTATCTTTCCCATTCTTGTTCTTTTTTTTTTGCTACATTGACCAGATACAGGATAGATCAAGTGGCCTCATCAAATGGCTCCAGTCAAACCATTCTCTATCCCTGGTATTCCCTTTCTTCCTTCCCAAATAGTTCTCCTTTAACAACTTCAAGCTCTCTCAAATAAATAGTATGTCCATATTTACCCTTTCTTCAGTTGCTCCAATTTTCCTGATTTTACACTTTTATTTGTATTTGTTATGATTGCCTTGGAAATTTCTATCTTGTTTAGCAGTTCCACTAAGCTAGTATCCTCACTTGTATATATGAAGTTTTTCATTTCTATAATTTCTCAAGTTATCATCTTGATGTTGTAGCCGCTGATCAGGGTCATGCAGATGTATACACGTTATTCTCCTTTTCCTATATGTAACGCATATTTCTAATGATAGAAGAGATCAGAGCTCTTTACACTAGGCCCGATGTGCATGTTAATTCAATATAGTAGTTTGTTCCCAGAACTGTTGAAAAATGCAGTTGCTTGCAGTAGGCGTTGGCATTTTTCTTTATTTCTTCTAAGCTTTAAATTGCATTAAATAAAAAAAAAATAAAGCCATATTCCTCAAAACTAAATATGCTTGTGAACTGAAGGCTGTTGCATTTGTGCTTTGAATCAATTTGTTTGAATGAACAGGTATCTGCTTTGCATCATTTAAATAAAAATAGCTGAGCTCCCCAGTATGAGTCAGTCTCATTGGTCACTAGTAGAGCTGCAAGTGCGCAGGGCACATCTTCATGACATTCAAGATACATGCTCAAAATTTAGGTTACCCTAAATAGCTTGAGCTTAAGGTGCTTGTCTACAGAAAAACAGCAAATCAGTGGTAGAATTAGGAACAGATTTCAGGATAAAACAAATTGCTCCATATAACTGTGCTTGTCTTAACCGTAAGATTCACCCCTTTCCAGAATTAGAAATGTCAGGGTCAATTGACATTGTTAATTGACAAAAAAATGTCATTGACAAAATGTCAATGAATATCAAAACACAATCACCAGCGATATGGAAGTCATTAGTTAAGACATACCTCTCAAACCATCTTGGGGAAAACGTCTTCTTTTTTCCGTATTGTCTGTATGCATCAAGTATTCTTTTGCTTTAAGTTCAAGGTCAGGTATTCTCCGATTTATTGAAGCAAGTAGACCATCGAGACCTGACATCTGGTCATAACCCAGTGAACCTAGAACACCCAGCTTTCTCGCATCAGGATATCTCTTATAGTATTTACTTCCTGCTCCACCGAAGGCAGAATCCTTGCTATAGTAGGAGCCTAACTGTCCTGAATCCTTGCCCTCAACCCTGGCACTTCCTTGCTCAGAAAGTGAAACTCTGTCACTGGTTGAACCTTTGTGTCCTGATTCTCTGATATTACTGTGAGCACCAGTTCCAGCTTTATCTTGTGCAGAAAGTTTGCCAGCACGGGAATCCAGACCAGATTCACGACTCAGTCCAACAGCATCTACCCCACCTTCCCTACCACGGACTGAATGCAACTCCCTTTCACCACTTCCCAACATGACAATACTACCTGCCCCAGCCCCAAAGCCAGCTGATGCACTGTCCTTGCCATAGGGATATCCAGCAGCTTGTGTTGCAGAGGCACTAACACCCCCGCCTTCTAAAGGTGATCTGCCATGAGCAGCTCCTCCTGCTCCACCTAAATATCCTTGAGTTTTGCTCAGCAAAGCATCCTTGCTGTGATAAGACCCCATTCCATCTTCACCTCCAAAAGGTAAATGGGCAGCTCCAGCACCACCTGCTGCATCTGAAAGACCATCCTTTCTATAGGGAGAACCAACACCTCCCAATCTATCAACACCAGCACCACCAATACCAGCCCCTGCTGGAAGACCATCCTTTCCGTAGGGAGA
>VZSV01000212.1:147695-202894 GCA_013398735.1 Nothocercus julius | reverse complement strand
CACCAACAGCAGGCCCTGCTGGAAGACCATCCTTTCCATAGGGAGAACCAACACCTCCCAAACCATCAACACCAGCGCCACCAACACCACCAGCTCCAGCTGGAAGACCATCCTTTCCATAGGGAGAACCAACACCACGCAAACCATCAACTCCAGCACCACTAACACCAACTCCAGCTGGAAGACCACCCTTTCCATATGGAGAACCAACACCACTCAAACTATCAACACCAGCACCACTAACACCAACTCCAGCTGGAAGACCATCTTTTCCATAGGGAGACCCAACACCTCCCAAAACACCAACACCGGCCCTCATTCCCACAGGAAGTCCATCCTTTCCATGTGGACTCCCAACACCACCTGGACCTACTACACCTTCACCATCAGCTAGACCAACAGCAGCCCCTGCTGGGAGACCATCCTTTCCATGGGAAGACCTAAGAGCCCCTACACCCTGAGCACCAGCACCACCATGTCCAGCTCTCAATTCTGCTGGAAGACTGTCCATTCCATATGGAGAGCCAGGTGCTGCTGCAGCAGTTATACCAAGCCCAGCCCCAGCTAGCGGACCACCCTTTCCATGAGAAGCTCCAACTGCCCCTGCACCAGTCACATCTGCACCACTGGCACCTGCCCCAGCTGCCATTCCCACTGGGAGACCATCCTTTCCATAGGGAGAACCAGCACTTCCCAAACCAGCAACACCAGCCCCAACTGGGAGGCCATCCTTTCCATATGGAGAACCAATACCTCCCAAACCAGCAACATCAGTCCCAACTGGGAGGCCGTCCTTTCCATATGGAGAACGAACACCTCCCAAACCAGCAACACCAGCCCCAACTGGGAGGCCATCCTTTCCATATGGAGAACCAACACCTCCCAAACCAGCAACACCAGCCCCAACTGGGAGGCCATCCTTTCCATAGGAGTCCCCAATACCTTCCAAACCACCAACACCACCACCATCAGCCCCAGCAACCATTCCCATAGAAAGTCCATCCTTTCCATAGGGAGAACCAACACTTCCCAAACCAACACCAGCACCACCAACACCAGCTCCAGCTCCCATTCCCACTGGAAGACCATCCTTTCCATAGGGAGAACCAACACCTCTCAAACCAGCAACATCAGTCCCAACTGGGAGGCCGTCCTTTCCATACAGAGAACCAACACCTCCCAAACCAGCAACACCAGCCCCAGCTGGGAGACCATCCTTTCCATAGGGAGACTCAACACCGCCCAAACCACCAACATCAGTCCCAGGTGGGAGGCCATCCTTTCCATAGAGAGAGCCAAATCCTCCTGCACCAACACCACCAACACCAACTCCAGTTGGAAGACCATCTTTTCCATAGGGAGACATTCCTCCTTTACTTGCTACATCAGCTCCAGGCCAGTTTCCATCTCCAGCCACCGGTTCACCTGAGTGTCCGTGCTTTCCATAGAACCCCCCAAGTTTACTAGCAGTGGCATCTCCAACACCTAGTCCAGCTGGTAGACCATCAGGGCCATACAAAGCTCCCATTCCCCCTGCAGAAGTGCCACCTGCACCAGGTCTGGCCACATCTCCAGCTGGCAGACCCTCTGGGCCATGCAGCAAGCCACTTCTTCCTCCCTGACCTGCAGGACCACTGGCTCCAACTCTCAGGTCATCCTTGCCATAGGGGGATCCTTTCCCTCCAGCAGTCTCAGTACCTACAGCATCCTTACCAGCTGCAGTGCCTGGACTAGTCTCACTGTATAGACCATCCTTACTGTAGGGAGATCGCATGCCAGCCATGCTGGTTGAATCAGGACTGAGTCCATGTAACACAGAACCAGCATCACCTAATTTGCCACCCTTGTCATGCCAAGAGCCCTCACCTCGTGCATTATCCAACATACTACCCTTACCATCATGAGAGTCCCTATCACCTACACGTCTGGAGCCAGTTCCTGTGTCATGAAAAGATCCCATAATCTCTCCAGCCCTTTGACCAGTTCCAGGACTGGCTCCACCTTGGCCAGCATCCTTGTCAGAAAGAGAATGCATCCCACCTACACCAGCACTGCTAGAAACATTTGTTCCCATCATACCCTCCTCTTGATAAAGAGAATCCATACCTCCTTTTCCACTTAGGCTAGCCTCAGTTCCAGCGACCAAATCCTCTTTACCATATGGAAATTTCTTGCTGCCTGCTTCTCCCACATGAGCCCCAGCACCTGCACCAGTATCCTCAAGCGCAGCACCATAAAGAGTGTCTGAACCTTCTGTACTTTTGAATCCAGCTCTAGCATCATCTCTGCCATCCCCAGCATACAATCCACCTGCTCTTTCTAACCCTTCGCCAAAACCTGCTTTGACTGTCAAAGAATCCTTACCATGGAAAGCCCCTATTCCACTTGTGTCTCTTAAACCTGCTAATCTACCACTACCATCACTCATCGGGTCTCCACCTATCTCTGCTCTAGAAAACTGCCCCAACCCCATCGTTCCATTTCTGTGGGCTCCATCTAGCCCTTCTTGTCCCAAAAGTCTATGTCTGCCATCATCATCAATGAAGTGGCCTTGACTGCCTTCTCGGCCATTTCTGTATAAGCCATCTTCCGTGCTAACATCCATAAAATGATCTTCGTCCCCAAGACCTTCTCCTTGTCGAAGTTTTTTAGCCCTCTCCTTATCTGACAATGGTCCTTTCAGCCAGCCAGTTTCATCTCTTTCATCTTCTTCATTTTGTCTCCTCTTTCCTTTGGCATCTGTGTTGAAGATGCATTGTTTGATTGGGGGAGAAGCAATTTTCAGGAAAAAAAAAAAGAAAAAAAAAGAAAAAAAACAGGTAGTTTACATAACATACAATGCATCAGCAATCAAAGAAAAGGCATTATCATTTTTTAACATATCATTCTAAATCCCTGAAAAATAATATATTTAAATAAAGCTATATTCCATTCAAATCCTGAATGTTTTTCATGGCTTAATCAAACATAACGTTATATTTCTTAGTTAAAAGGTCAATTATTTTTAGTGGAAACATGTTTCTTTAAGAAAAAAAAATAAAAACAAGACAAATTTCCAGCATGATAGGTCTAATCATGAAGGGCTTAGGTGGTATTAGGACACATTTAGTTTCTTCCGTTCCTCCAACCCAGGAGGAATAACAGAATATGCCACATACAGTGTGGCCACCAGTTTCTATCCTTGAATTGGGATCTCATGGCTATTGAGGCAACTTGCATATTTGGCATTTTGGCATTTTACATCTCCAGCCTGAAAACCTGAAGATTAAAGAATCCAGTTCTATGAATAACTTTGTATTAGTGTAAAATTCATTCTTTTTCCTCAGAGGAACAATGAGCTCTCAGCTCAAAGGCAGTTTTGATTTTCACACTGGATATTTCAGCAGAGCATTAATGGCTCAGTAAAAGCAGTGGACAGTTCCTTTGTAAATGTTATTTAGCAACCTTTTTGTTTCTGAAAGGTCATCAGACATAGCCCTTATGAGACAGAGCAGCTCTTGCAGTAGCAAGAACTCAACAGAAAGCAGAGCAGACTTAACAAAAGTTAAAAAAAAACAGAAATCATCTAAGTGGTTATCTGCTTTCATTGAAAGGCATACTTTTCTATCTTCCAAGCTTCTTATTCTCTATTTCGGAAAGAAAAATTCAATCTAGCAAGGCATCCATGGAAGCTCTTTAACCCCCTGTTTTCACACAGTGGTAGCTTTGTGAAAAACACATGTTGAAGCAGGGATTAATTTTAGACAACTGATGGAAAACATACCACATTGTAGTAACTGCAGAGAAAATGAGCCAAGATGTGGCAGGACTAACAAAAAGGGTAAACTTTACCTCATCTGAGCAGAAACAAGCATCTAATCTGTCTCTCAGTCTCTCACTTCTCCAAATACAAATTGGGAACTAGAGGCTGCGCAAATCATTTCTCAGCATAGAACCATCTAACAGAGCAATCAAACAGTGAGAGTATATGATACTATATGTCACAGGAGTAACTCAGTGTTACTTACACTCTACAATAAGCCAGGCATTTGAGGAGCAGATTCCAGTGTCAAGTGTGTACATGCCACTGTCGGAGGGCTCAGCATTTTTGATAATCAGCTGGTGGGTCAGACCATCAGGTGATACAGAAATCTGGTGTTTCTCACTTCCCTCAAGGAGGTGCGTTTTGTGTAGCCACACAGCATCATAGCAGGGCGTGCGCAGAGTACACTCAAAGACAGCATCTTCTTTCTCGTGGCAACGCATGTCACGGAGTGGCTGCTGAAATCTCACGGGGATGGCTGCAATGGAAAATCAAAGGTTACAGACAGGAAACAGAGGGACTTTTGTCTTCCAAGAAAAACTTGTTGCAGTAGAAGGAAGAAAGAAAAGAATTTGTTAACCCTGTGAACACCACTTTAAGCAGAAAAGAAAAAGTGGAGTGTGCATCTGTGCCCAAATCTAATGGATCTGATGGATTTTAGCATCATAACACTACTATTGAGGCTGCTTGTCATTATTCTGACTTTACACAAAGGAACTATAGCATAGGGTAAGTTAAGAATTTTTGTGTGCTCATCCAGAAATCACAGCCAAAATGGCACTTGAACGAGTCCTTGGGACTACAAATGAAACACCCCTCTCACATAATCACCTTCCTGCCATTTTCACTTGTGTCATAGGAGAGATGGATCCCTGATTGCCAACACAAAGACTGTTCTGCAGTGAACCTTTTTACTGTTGAGTTTTGCGTGCGCTTCTGTGCTTACATGCATCAAATTCAAATCCTCACCTTCAGCGTCCAACTCAGTTGAGAAAACAGGCACATCCTCCACTCTGACTTGGTACAAGCCTGCATCTTCTGGATGCACATCATTGACAATGAAAGTGTACTTCTTTCCCACTTGTTTCAGGCAGTGCTTTCTATATTCATCCCCTGTTCCATATCTCAGCCTCTCACCATCCTAGGAAAAGAAACAACATACTCCTAAAAGAAATGCATAACTAGTGCAAGGTACTTCAAATAAATTAGATCATATCTATGCTGAAATTACCTTACTGAAGTCAATGAGCCAGAAAAGAGAAGACTACATTCTATTATTACTTACAAAGGATTGCTGCTGCTCATTGCTCACAAAACATGGAGACAATGCTAGATGCAGTAAATTTGCTTGGAGAGAGCATCTGATTCTTAGAATTGGCAAAATGATACTACTTTTTGAGCACAAGTAAGGCTTTGGCCTTCACAAAGACGTATTCTCTGTAACTCGAAAGACAAAATATTTTTGCTGCTATGATTTTAGCATCTTCAAAGATGAATAAGCAGGCTCCCCTGCAGTTTACTGCTCCCCAGTCTGTGATAACCTTGGGTTACTTTCTCCACTTTGTGGCTGCGTGGTCTTTGGCTCGTGTTCATTTCAGAAGTTCAGAGAGTCTAATCTCCTCTTACAAAGAAAAATCAGATTACTTTTCCCATTTTCGTTATGTTAAATCCACTAACTCCAGTTTAACTGTAGCTGGTGGAAATATGGCTTCCAGAGAAATACCCACAGCATTGATTACCTGGGGAACGCAAAAGAATTATTACATATCTCTACTAGATGGTTTACTTGCTTGAAATCTTCTTTTACCCAAATGAATTAGAATGGAATATAACACTCAAATAAAATCTGTCTGTTTTTCTCATAAAAGTCTCCAGGCATCTGTTAGAATTTCCTCCTACCTGAAGGGCTCTTGAAGTCAAAAGCATGTCAGTAACTGATTGAAATGTCTGGAAGGAATCTGACAGGCAGACAATATTGTAGGATAATGTCTATCTGCTCTCAGTGGGTCAAGCATTTCACATAACAGACTTCAATGTCTGTTATGACTGTCTAGCACATCCTGCACCTGTCCCTTACCTTAAGCAGATAAATTTTGCTGTTACTGTTTTTCAGCTCCATTTCCAAACTGAGGACAGCCTTTCCATCTTTGGTGACCATGATGTGTTGCTGGTTCTTGATACTGTGTATTAACTGCAGAAAAAAGGTAACAAGCACTAGTAAATGATAAAGCTGGCATGAGAGAAGTTCTTAAGCTAGCTCACAAAATACTGTGAAACCAACTTCTTATCTGTATAGAAGAGAACTACCTCTAACTTTAAATGCATTGAAGAAGCACCTGTGAGTTTCCACTGTTTCCTCCTGCAGGAAATTATACTTTACCTGGTACTCTCCTTGTAATTCACACATTCTGCAATTGCTGTTTGTGCAGTTTTCTAAATGTCCCTGTATGTGAAGATCCACCTTGACTCTTAGCTATATCATCAGTTTGATGCCCAAATTCTCATCAGAGGCAGCCAGATACAGAACATAGCCATGGAAATTACTAAAAGGATTATCCTAAGATCATTATCTCCTAAAATATTAAAGTGGACTCCAAAAGTGAGTAACATTTTCATCCACGTCAGTATAGAACTGGGAGTACTTTAGAGCATTGCAATACATCATTCTGTTTCATACAGTAAAATTTGCAATCTACAAAGCAGCTTAGGAAGGGATAGCTTATCGTCAGAAGTGATTCAGGTAATGTAGAACTCTACAGTTCCTTAAAAATCAGTGTTTCAGTGGCTTCAGTTTGTCTTACTTCTCCATGTGCAATCTCCGTGTCCCTTCTTATTTCCTGCAGCTTTTTCAGCATGCCACGGAAGTCTGAAATTCCATACTTTATACAGATTCTTTCATAATCTTTTTTATCCGCATGCAGCAACAGTTGCCAGACTGCTTCTTTATCGACTTGTTTTGCTTGTGGTTGTGGGGCTCTTGGAACCAGAAATAAAGAAAAAAGAAAAACGAAAAAAAAGATCTAGAATTTTTGACAAATGACAAAAGCTCCTTGTTCCCTTCACCTTAACCTCTTCATCTTCCTCTCCATCATTTCTGTAGTTCATTCATTCATCCCCTGCAGATGTAGGGGATGGGACTCTTTGGGGACTGGTTTTCTGCATCTATTCTATCAAATTAAACAGTGCCAGGGAACATTCTTGCTCTGGGATGCCCAGGGCACTGGAATGCAATTGTCCAAACTGTTAAATAGCCAGCAGAGTCTCTGACACAGGCCCACTTGCACTCTTTTGAATAACTTCTTGGCTCAATTCAGGACTTTTCACAGTGATTATTCACATTTGAGCAGTTTTTGTGAGGCCACCTACTCAGGAGGCAAAGGGAGTTCAGTAGTGTACACATGGCAGGCTCTGCAGATGACCCTGGGACGATTCTGGTACGATTCTGGGTTCTCCCTGGTACGATTGTATCCCTTCATACAACTAAGCCCCAAAAAATCACTGCATGAAGCATTTGTTACTAAGCTAGAAAGCTACCTGTTAGCTAAAAACAAGGACATCAGAGAGATCTTTTAAGACAAAATCTTGTGATGTAAAGGCAGCTCAGAATAATGTTGGTACTTCGTACTTAGCCTAACAGACATTGGCAAACTGTTCTACTATCCATCTCCATGATGTGCCTCACAGCAACTTTGGAAACAAGAATTGTGGCCTTAAAGTTTATGAAGCTGCCCTTGGCCCTGTCATATTGAGAAACAACTAGGAAGTCTAAAAATGGCCTTCCCTACGGAGTTTTACCGCTTTCTCAGCATCTTCTTGTAGTCCTTAAGTTTCTTCTTTAACTCTATTAAAGGTGAAAGAAAAAAAAACATTCAAGTAAGAAACTGGAAATACCCAACATGGTAAAATACAGGTCAATAAAAGAGAACTCATGGAAAATAATAGCTACTGACAAGAGGCCTGTTGATTATGCCATGTTCAATTTCAGGTGATGATTCTACCCTTCTGAAAAACTGCCACAAAACTTATTGTCATGTTTATCAGCCATAGCTCTTCTTTGAGAGTCACAAAAGCTCATTGGTTCCTACTGTTTTCTCCTCTCTTCTGCAGCAGACACGCTGGACTGCAGCAAGGCCCCCTATTTTCTAGTCATGTTAATAGGATCGACCTGGCTGTGTTTGACATCTCAAAATCCTTTTCTAGCAGGTACCTGGAATCATTAATCAGAACTGCCCAAAAACATGTTTAAGAATGTTGCTTTAGCCAAAGGTAAATAGCAAGCAGAAAGAGTGGACAGAAGATTAAATATTTATTATCTCTTCTCTTACTTCACTATTTACAAGTTTCGGGTAAGTTCCAGAGCCACTGAAGACAGATAAGGTCCTGAAGAATTATATTGAGTATATTTCTTCGCTAAAAACTCCTCTACTATTGCTGCCCATTCAACCCTGCCTCTCCCTCAGGCTTAAGACTTTATGACTTATTTCTCTTTCTCCAGCTTTAATGCCCATAGGAGGATATAGACTCTCTGCTAGTGACAGGGAGGCAGACACATCTCAGTATTATTTTGCTGCTACTTCTCAAGAAGTCCTTGGCATCTCTCTAACAGCACTTTATAATGCAATTATCTCACTCCCTGCATGCTCCTTCTTAGTTGATACTATTTTTTGCATTGATGAAGGAAAATAAGTAATCATGCGTTTGACAGAGGTGCATATGGTAGGCCAAAAAAATTACAAATTGCTCACCATCAGCAGAAGGACCTTGAACTTGTTGTGCTTTCCTTTTAAAGCCAACTGATAGTTTAGGAGAGAAAAGAGGAAAAACAATTGATAAAATGAACAAGATAACACCAAGGCTAATACCAATAAGCTAATGAACTATAAAACATATGCAGTTGTTAGCAATGCAAGAGACAATCCCATTCTGGATTATTTTGTCAACCTGACATTGATTACTTGTAATCCCCACCTGTCAAATGCAGATAGGGACCTTCTACACTTTATAGGCAGAGAGGGCAAATGGGCACTTCCAACAGTCCCAGACAAGTAGATTCCCAGATTTTACGATATCCATAAAGTGCCCAATTCTCTCCACTGACTATAAAGAAAATCAGGGGATCAGGTCAGGTGCACCATATACATCTGATGTGAAGTGAGATGGATGACTCCCAAAACTAACCAACTAACTAACTTGTCAATGCTCTGGGCACCCATCACTGTAGCACAGCAAAATCAGCTACTTGGGAGCGCAGGACCTTTGGACTACAGAGCCTGCCAATCCTACCTTGTATGATCCTGAGGCCAGCAGAGCACACAGCTTCCCCATATTCATTGACAGCGAAGCAGCGATACAAATCGTTATCATCTGCAGTGAGTTTATTTATCTTAAAAAGAAGAACATAGTAAGAACTGGCAGCCATGTCATGTGATTCAGTTATTCATCTCCTAATCAAACAGCTACTCAGTGATACCTCAGATCTTGCTTCTGAGGATAACTCTAAAAAACTTTCTTTTCTATTTTTTGTGTGTTATTTCAGATCTGATGACATCTGTATTTACTTCCATTTGTGATCTATTTAAACCATTTCACTCTTGTTGGAAAAAAAGTGTTTTAAGAAAAGAAAATCCTCCAGTGTAAGCAACTGTAGTTTTTACAACCTACATCAAACTAAAGCTTCAGCTCTTCTTCTTATTTCATCTTGAAGTTCCATGTATGTATGGAGTGATGTAATTCCATGATGAGCTGTTTTATGCTTTTCAAATATTGGATTCCCTACATAGTTCTGCTAGATTCTACCCATATTTCCCTGGTAGCCTGTTGCTCTCTCTGCTTGATGGATTCTGTCTGCAGTATTTGACTCTTACCTGCAGAATGAATTCATTTGTAGCGGGATTGAAATAAGTTTGGTATCTGGCAGGATCATTCATTCCTCCTTTGGCACGCTTCCATTTCACTTCAGGGGTTGGGACACCTTTGACCACAGCTCTGAAAATGGCATTTTTACCTTTCAAAAGAGGTAAAATATGACTCATTTAAGGGAGACTTGAAGAAATGAGATGAAAAAGGAACAAGCATATAATAAAGATGGTATTCAACTCTCCTAATTTTAGACATTTAGGTTTGGCTGCCAAACTGAAACGAGTCATTTAGGAGACTTGCTGTTCCAAACTCCAGCAAGCACATGTTTATCCCCTTTAACCGTAAAAGCAGTTTAAATCATTCACTCAGGTGTAGACAACATTACAATAGCTATCTAAAGATGGTGATGACTCTGGTGCTAGCATCTCAATGTAGTCAGGAGAATGATCTGCAGAGTGAGGCATCTAGCAATTAGCTCTTTTATCCTATCAAGGGAGGAAACCTAAACTTACAAGAAATGTCTAAGTTCATGCAACTAAGACACCTGCAATAATCTTGTCACTACCTTGCTGGCTTTCCAAAAAAATTACTCAGAAAATTAACTACAAAATTCATCACGAAAAGTATGGTCTCCACCTGAGTTTTTATTGCACACACATATGGATAGAATATTGTGTACCCAAGGGGTGATTTTAACCTTAAATCTGCTCTCATGGTCTGATTTCCAATTCCTTTCATATTTGGAAAGGGTCAGAAAACAGGTACTAGTCAGCTCAAGTCCAAGCCAGGCTACTTTTCCCTGTGTCAGTAATGGCAGTTTTTGTCTGTATTCAGTCAAAAGGGCTTTTAGAAAGTGACGCCAGGTATGACGGCTAACAGCTTCTGTCAACAGAGATCAACAACATTATAGCAAGTTCAGTGCTTGAGTAGGTTCTACTTGCTCAAGAAAACATGTTCTTAACAGACAACTTGGTACCACATACAGGAGAAACAATGAAGGTGTGGGGCTTCTCCATACATCCTCTCATATACATCATCTTTCTGCAGAACTTTTCTTGTCTTCTAGCCTGGTACCACCTTACACTTAAACACATCCAGCTCTCCTCTTTGAAGAGGCAGGAAAGAGAGAAGAGATGGAGTTGCCTGTGAGCCTTCTCCTTCATATAGGCTCGCCTGAGAACATGAGCGTATTGCAGCTGACCACTCAAACTTTCAACAGCTTTACCACTGCCCAGCAGAAATCTTTTTCTGTGTGTATGCTTTTTTCCCTCTGAATAGGCTTTAAGGACATGAGAACAAATATAAAAAAAAGCATGTCAGAGAAATGACTCACATATGCAGACAAGACAGAGGTGTAAGTAAGTAGGAATGGATTAGTGGAATAGAAGCAGAGATGAGTTGTCATGGATGTGGTTCAGGGAGGAAATGATTATATCTCTCTTTTGTAATAGCCTGGGTCTTCAGGTGGCCACACCGTGGAAATGTCCCCTCAGAAAGTCTTGCAGTATTTCCTACAGCCTTCTGCAGAATCTTTTGACAGATTTATGCAGCATGCTCTCACAAAGTCCGCCCTTTCCTGTCAGTAATCAACAGATTCCTACCAAAAGGCATCTTTCTTTCAACTCTTTCTGGGCTAGTCCCAATTGCTTATAACTTTGTCAAATTTTACCCATTCTGGCTGCAGTTTCCCATACTTGTCATCTACCACAAAGCTACTCATCTGTGAGCATCACCTAATCTACGTACCAAATGAAAAGTGGTAATGATTATAGTGCACTCATAGCCCACCTGCACAGACACCGAGTTCAGGTTACACAGTGATTGCAATGAATTTTCTAACGTTTTGCACATGAACAACGAAGATCCCACTTTAAATCAAATAACATGGAAAACTGAGGCAAAGTGGCCAGACACTGCCTTGGTTCATGTCTGAAAGTTGCATGTAGAAGGAAGGTGGAGGAGGAAGAGGAAGGATGCACCGCTAGAGGACACTGTGCTCCTTTGTACAATCTCATTAGTCCAGGAAAATCGACACATGGGTGCGACAACAAAACTGAAATCCGTGGTGCTGGAAACTGGTCAGCCTCACAACAGAGGAGGGGCTGCACAATCACTTGCTCCACTCTGAAAAATGTGGACATCTCCTCAAGGGCTTCACCAGGACAGGTTGGGGGTTGACCTGCTGGAGAGCAGCTCTGCAGAGAAGGACCTGGGAGTCCTGGTGAACTGCAGGCTGACTATGAACGAGCAATGTGCCCTTGTGACCAAGAAGGCCAGTGGTATCTTGGGGTGCATTTGGAAGAATGTTGCCAGCAGGTCGAAGGAGGTGATCCTCCCCCTCCACTCAGCCCCGGTGAGGGCACATCTACAGTACTGTGTCCAGCTCTGGGTTCCCAATGTACAAGAGTGACTACAGCGAACAGCTCCTGAGATGATTAAGGGACTGGAGCATCTCTCATAGAAGGAAAGCCTGAGAGAGCTGGGACTGTTCAACCTTAAGAAGAGAAGGCTGAGGGGGATCTTATCAATGTATTTAAGTATCTGAAGGGAAAGTGCAGAGAGAATGTAGCCAGACTCTTTTCAGTGATGCTTTGCAATAGGATGAGAGGCAACAGGCACAAAGTCAAACACAAGGAGTTCCATCTGCACATAAGAAAGTTTCTTGACTGTGAGGGTAACAGAGGACAGGAACAGGTTACCCAGAGATGATGTGGAGTCTCCTTCCTTAGCTATTCTTCTTGGCTTTAGATAGCTATTCAAAAGCCATCTAAATACAATCCTTGAGAACATGTTCTAGGCAACCCTGTTTGAGCAGAGGGTTTGGACTAGATGATCTCCAGAGGTCCTTTCCAATCTCAAGCCCTCTGTGATTCTCAATAGAGAAGGACAACATAAACAGTACCAAAAGTACACCTTAATTTAAAAAGCAGTTAATTTTAGTGCTGAATTCTCCTAAGATAATTTATTTCAACAGGAAAAATCTTTTTCAACATACTTTTTTGCTGCAAAATATTTACCCTGAGACCTTCCATCAGATTTCACAAGATTAGCTGTATATATCAGGAGCCAGATTTTGATCTCACACATACTAGTAAAATATAGGGATAGTTGCATCACTACAACAAAGGCCTTAGCCACACAAAGCATTTTTGTTTTTGTTGTTTAGTCAAATATCTTTAGAAACTTGCTTTAATTAGGATAACTATTTCATGAGGGTGAGACAAGGTGTCATGCAGGTCTGAGCCTTGAACTCTTTTTCAATAGACTCACCTTCCTGTAATGATAGGGTGACAGGTTTCCGCTCAAAGTCAGGTGCACTGCATCCTGCCGGAATACGATCAACAAACTGAGTGATTGAAACTCCTGGGATGGCAGATTTCCTGTAGACTTTCACTAGAAAGGCAAGGAAAATGCATTGAATTAAGATAACATATTAATTCTTTAGAAACAGCATCTCAATTTGTAGAACATTTAGTTTAGCTCCTCTTATTAGAGTTCCTTCTTTCTTCTCCTTCTTTTGCACAGGGTGCAAATTCAAACTCCAGAGCATTAACATCCATGATTCTGCACTGACTTATTGCAAAGCTAGGGTCCTAATAGGAAAATCTGCAATCTGGACTGCAACCCAGGGCCATATCAGCTCACATGTCTAGTAATGTTTCAAATAGAAAATCTTTTACGTCAGCTACTATTCCAAATGAACATCCAGGATCTGGCATGAAGAAAGCACTATTGCAAAGGGCAGCAAAGTGTTATGGGCCAGGTGCTAGTGTGCCTCCTTGAGCTGGTAAGAGAGATGCCTTACTGTCAAGGGGGGATTCTCAGGGCTTTCCCAGGTATGTTTCTCAGCTCTGGCTGTTCTCTCACCTGTTGGACGGGTTGCCATGATGCCTTGCTCAGCTCCTTGTTTTCAACAACAACAACTTCCTGGAAGACAACAAATCATTTAATTATTTAGATTTCACAAGGAAAACAAAACCCTTTAATACTACTTATCTGTCTCTCTCATATGACAGTTACATGACTATCGAGTTATGAATACAGTTCACAACACATCATGACAAAGTTTTGAACGACTAGCCCATCACAAACCAGGTAAGAAAACAGGTAGCAGAGCTAAATGGACAAATTCCACATCTATCAGCATCCCTGTGTTGCATCTTCCATTTCCACACTGTCTGGTTTCCTTTCAAAGACCTCCTCTCATGTATCAGGCAGATATTACACCACATGGCACTCATGCGGTGAATTCTGATGGATGGCAAAAGCAGTTGCTGAGAAGAAAGCCACAGAGTTGGATGTCTAAACTGAGGCATGGAGCAACAGCACGCCCTGATCTAAATTAGCTTGTCTAATTTAGCAACAGGCCAACAGGCCTAGGCAGACTATAGACTTATACTTAAGCTAGAAAGAAACGGTGAAGTGTCAGCTTGGCATTAAGAAGTTGTTGTAGAGATCACTTGTGCGACCTTGTGCCAAAGGTGTGTCTTTCTCTGTGTTTATAAAGCAGGCAACATGTAATATAACATCTCGTTATCTTCCAAGCAAATCGTAAAGGCAGATTCCTTGCCATATGAGAGATACTCAGAAACTATAGAGTTACTGAAGCTCTGAAAGAGCAATTAGATTAGATTCCCCTGTGGGATTAATTCTGTGTCTCTATTTACCCTCTGCACTCATTCAGTCAACATAGAGTCACACGAGAACATGCAACTTCTAGCAGTTTTAAAAAGCAGATGCACTTTGACAGGACTCTTATGATCTTATTTTTGTTATCTGCATCAAAAGAAATACTAAGGCAACCTGGTATTTCCAGGTTGCACCAGCTGAAAAAATACGGGGAGAACCCCAGTATTTTCTGATGTTATACATTTTGCTTGGAGGTGCACTGTTATTTTATTCTTTGTGATTTTGTGCTTGGTTTCAGCTAAAGGTAAGAGACAACTAAGCTAACAAAAATAATATGGGCTATATATCCCACAGGAAGGCTAAAGAAAGGTATAACTCACAATATTTCTGGGTTAAATTCTGAATCAAGAACATAAACTTTGTGGTTTTTTTCCATTAATCATCACATGCAAATTAGAACACAGACACTTCCCCAAAACAAATAATCAGAGTCCACAGTTGTTCATAACACAAATCTTATTTTAGGACTCTACAAACTACACAAATCTAACAAGTAACTCCAGGATTACTATAGATTACCTGGAAAATCATTCCATGAACCTCACTAATTTCCATGGAGATGCATGTGATGCAACAGAAATGAGAAATGATGCATGAAATCATGTGAGACACAGTGAAGTCCACAATTTACATCATCTCCCAAGTCTGGCATGGATAAATTTTGTTACCATCCACCAAAATGAGAGCTCTTTATGTGAGAGTTGCTGGTATTTTTACTTATCATGCAGTTATTTTTGTAAACCACTGGTAGATATTTTAAATTTCAAATCAAGGAGGGGAATGAACACCTTGTACGAATGATGATCAGCACAGACGGCTGAGTTCTTCGGAGGCTCTTAACTGTCCTCCCTTGATGGACTTCATTTGTCCTCCACAGAAGTACTGCCCTATACTAATAGCAATTTTTAAATTTAGCTAACAAATATGCAGTCAGGCTGCACCAATCCCACACTGCCTTTTACAGTCTTGTGTCTTTCTAAATACGCCACCACTTCTGGAGCTGAAACATCTAATGCTTACAACTCTCATCAAACATGGTTACACATCTCAAGCTGTATAGTATTATCTAGGCTCTTTTTTAAAACTGTTAGGATGAGATCTGTTCTTTGTTACTCCTCATTTCTTCTACCTACTTTTTGGCAATACTAATACATATCTATATTACAACATATACTCCTTGGGTTCAAAGTCATATTTTGATCAAGAAACTTAAGAATTTTCTTAAGGGACTGAAATGCATCTTGTCTAACACAGACAGACAGAGGTTCACAGTCAGATGTGACTTTGGATAGACATTGAAGTAGTTACAATCTATTACAAGTGGGCTATAGCTCAAATCTAGTAAAATCCCCAAATGCTGATATTTATATGGATATTTATATAGATAGCCATAGTCACCATGTGTGCATCTTTTCAGTGTGCCATATCCACTCTATGCTATTAACTGCTGAGTTCAAAGGGCCTTAAATATTTTAGAAATTCATGCGGATTAAAGATAAGCTTCTGTGAGTCCTTACACTCCTGTGAATTCTTGACTTCTGCAGAATGAGACAGAAGCATGTTGATACCTCACATTGACTGCACAGTTAAAATAACAGTGCCAGTAAATACAAGAGAGCTTTCTGCAGCAGACTTGATCCAACTACATTGAATTTTCTACAGTCTTCTGTGTTAAATGTGGACTGGGAAATACCTTATCTACTGGCACAGCATCTTTCAGACCTTTTACTGCTTGCTTTTAAGACTTCTGCTGTCTGATACAGGAATGATCATGCTTTGCTTTTTAATTTCAGCTCAGTACTTAAAAAAATAATAATAATTGCCATACAAAGTTTTAAAGAAATGAAAAATAACAAAACCCTACCAAGAACTGTCATGGTGGAATTTACATCAGCCTCACAGCTGCCTAAAACACAGCTGTCCACACTAAGGTGATCACTGAAGTTGCTATTCAGTCAATGGAGGTAGAAGAGAACATCCATAGGGTGATTCCCCTTATGTAAAATGCTGCTCACCAATCCCTAGCACAACAGGATTAACACTGCAAGTGGCTCAACACTCACTCTTCTCTGAAAAATACATGTGATCTTCATGCACTGGCCTTGTTTAGGTAACTCAGATGTGTCTACTTCTCTTCCCTGCCAAAGCCTGCCCAGTCTTCAGCTGCTTCATGTCCTCCATGGAGGCAAAACCTGCATTGCTCTGACTGCAGAGGAAGTCCTTGACTAATAGCAAAATTTTTAATCTTGCAAAATGAACCAGATAGCACAATGGGATGGGAGGCATGCCCTTCGTCTTGTCTGCCCATCAGTACATGTGGATGAGACAGTGCAAAAGCCCATATACCCTTTGCACTATGAGTGGGCACTTATGGTAGGGCCATAAATCAGTTAACTGAATAAGCGAAACATTTGGAAGTCACAGGATTTGGAGGTACTAGTGGTATCACAAGTAGTTATTTACGAGTTTCAGGCAATGGAACACATGGACAAGATGTGACATAACTGTTGGCAAGGATGGGTGAACAGTATTAGTCACATTTCTGGAGAAGTGACAGGCAGCAAGTGGTGCAAACGTTCAAACATAGGTAATGAGTCCAGAGGCACAGGATGTATAACAGACATTGGCCCAAGCACAGCATGATGGGGAGTACAAAACCATGACCATAACCCATATCACATTAATTGAATTAGCATTAAAATATAATGTAACCATTTAGTTCTCTTTGGCAACTCAAAAAAATGTGGCCAACTCAGTGAACATGCTAAACAAAATACCAAATCACTTTGTGTTCCCTCTCAAGTTCTATCTGTGCATTACACAACTGAATTCAGACACTTATTGGGAAGAGGGATCTCTCACTTAAAACTTATCTCTCATTTTTAGCGGGAGAATGGGCTATTTTTAACTTTTAAGCTTTGTAAGTACTATTTTGAGTCTGTGTCTTCTCATTTCTGAACATTTTTTTTAAAGGAAAATCCCACAGACTTGGGTTAGGACTTCAGAATTGAAGGGCGGCAATCGCAGAAGTTCAATTTCATGAGCCCTTTGGGGTCAGGCACAGAGGGGAACTGCAGCAGCCCTTTGGAGATGAATGGAGGCCTTGTGTAGAGTAGGGAGGAATGTCCAAGGATCAGATTCTGGGCAATTTATCCCTTTAGTAAATCTATACTTGACTTGATCTTCTACCTCAGGGATTACGAAGATAACACATGATTGCTCATGCCATCCACAATTGACGCAGGCAAGCACCAGATACTCTTTGGCTATTTTCTTATGAAAGTGGCTTTAGCCCAAAATGCCAAAAGACAGACCCCATCAGCCCAACTGAATCAAAATGATTTAAGCCAAAAGAGCAGTGAGCAGGACAATGAATTCATGCCAGTTGGGTGAAGCAGATACAGATGGCAACATAAGAAGAGGCAGTGTGTTGATTCCAGTGTCTGCAACATACCCATAAATACTTTCCTAATGTAGACATGCATTTTCATGCACTCATTAAATTACCACAGAGCAAATACAACAGCGCTTTAAAAAGATGTCCAGAGGGAAAAACAACACATTCCTACTAGCTGTCAAAAGAAAAAGCGCCTCCAAAATAAATAACTTTAGAAACCACAGGCTATTTGCCACATGTTAGTTCTCCAACAGATGAGGCATTTGGACAGCCAGCCACTTTAGCAGGGAGTTCAGTGTATGCTATAGGAAACCATTTCATACGGAACATTTACAGGCAGTTTGAAGACCTATAGCAATATGGAGGACTGCCTACTGTGACAGTGACACCTCATAGCCCCAGGTCTGTATCACCCACATTCAAATCTCAGCAAAGGAGTGACCAAACTCACTACTTTACACGTTGACCTTCTGAGCTGATCCTACTTGAAATCAGTATTGTGTCTCCTAGGACCAGAGCTGCTTCGTCCGTTCACTCAGACCACGGAGTTCTTCATAGCTGTTCAACAAGTCTCTTTATCACGCGTATTAGTAATCTGTATGGAAGAAACCACATCCATTATCAATCCGTTGTAAACACCACTAAGTGGCAGAACGAATGACTAATTCTTGTCCCCCTCTCCCTTCTCTGCTCTCCTAGAAACTGTGCCTGGGTTCGGCAGCTGATTGGCCAGGACTTCTCCGTTCTGTGCTGTGCGTGGCTGTAGGGGGCTCGTTATATGCCCATACGCAGCACCAGGGCAGGCGCGCTTGGACCCATTGCCTTTGGCGAGCCTCAGTCAAGGCAACAGGCCAGCTTGGTCACATGCGACAATCAGTCAAGGCAATCCTTGATTTCCAAGTGCAAGCTGCATCAAGACTTGATGCACAAACATTTGCGCACATCAATATCAAGCAAAGGGATGAAGCTTTCCTTGACCCAACACTCCCTGGTTCTCAGAGGAGTCCATGAGTCCACAGAAAAGCTCATAATTCCTTAGAAGATAAGTAAAAATGGCGGATTAATACATTTGTATGTGGGACAGCCAAGTCCGGGCTTGGCCTTCATAGTAGTCTTTCTGTCTAAGTAATTCTGAAAGGTCGCAACAAGAGCTGAAGGAAATTTAGTTCCTTGCAGAACAGCTTCACTGCTATAGCCAAAACGGACACTTCACTTTGCAACCTTTTCTTCCAGCACATCTATGAGGCTACTCAACAACGGTACTGATTTCCATGGATAGGTTTATCCTAGAAGTCCAAGTGCAGTATATTGTCTTCCAGAATCTTTTGCTTCCAGTCTGTGCTTGCAACTTGTTAACCTTCCTTCCAGTTGGACTGAGCTGACTCTGCTCTGACTTTCATTAGAAAAGCACCACTTGAGAGACAAGATCCCTCTGACTTGTTCTCAGTGTTCACAGAGATGGCACAACATGCAGGCAGCCAGGCTTGCTCACCCTGGGACCCACCTTTCATTCATCTCGTGCTACCTCTTTCTTTGCACAGTGTGTAGTATATTCATACTAAATCCTCATGTTCAACCCTGAGATGAAGGGTTGACTGGCCCAAGTTACTGGCAATGGAAGTATTTTTATCATGATGACCATAGCTCACAAGCTGCTTCAGATGACAGATCCAGAACACAATTTTCTTTTGGTGTCCTGCTAGGAGATTAGAGCTCCTAAAAGGTTGGACTGATCAGGAATCATTATCCTGTTGCTGAGATTCATGTCAGGCAGGAAGAAGACAAAAGGACCACCAAGGGCACCCTTTCCACCAGTCTTGGAGAGATGACCTTACAGTGCAAAATACTGGCAGCAGCAATGTGTTCAATCAGCTGTTCTGATGCAGAGATGAAAAACTTCCCTTTCGCAGGGCTGAGAATCTCTATTTCAGTAGACAATTAAAAAGGAAAATGCAAATATGAAATTATGGAGCAATTTTCTTCATTTCTTCCTTCTGCTTGACAGTTATGTCTGGTGACAGTACTTGTACCTTTGCAGTCTCTAAGGAAGCAATGTTAGCAGAGGAAAATATGATTGTTCAAACTAATGTTACACCAAACATCACTCAGTTCTATATCCCTTGTTACATTTTCAGTGGAATAAAAATACAAGTGATTCCAAAGTCAACTGCAATGAATGTCAGAGTTAGCAGGCCAAGGAAATAAGATAATCAGGTCTTTCATTTGCTCTTGAAAAATCCTCTCTCACTCAGTAGAAGACACTGCTGTCCAATAGCTATTCCCTAGAGCACTTTCTTCCACCTGTTTAGACCAATGTTTATCCCAAGAATATTTCCTTGGATTTTAGTGTCAGTTTGTTGATTGGTTGCCATAGCCTTAGTATTTGGTACCTTAAATAAACCCAGTTGCTACACAAGTCTCTAAAGACTGTAATGTTCTGTGTAAGCCAGGAAGATGCTACTAGAGGAAAGATTTCTTAGATTCTACCAGAATTCAGCTCAGTCTTCCACTTGGCAGAGCAGGCAGAACCAAAATACCTGAGCTGTTCAAAGCTCCAAGGCTTTCTGGGGTTTCCTGGCCCCTGTAGGCTCCCTTCTCAATGACTTGGTCCCCAGTGAAAAGGAGGGGTTGATATTTAGTCTCAAATCTCTTTTAGTCGCCGGAATCTGCTTGAGTGACTTTGGAACTCTTATTTGGATGGACAGTTGACCCTAGGAGGTACCTGGAGTCACAAGGTTTCCTATTCCACAGCGTCCAGACCTGCTAGAGTGTTGCCTTATCTCTAGCCCTGGTTTTACAAGAGTTTCTCCTGGCGGGGGGGAAGAAATGGAGACTTCTCCTACAGATGGACTGATAACTTAAAACCATCTGTGACAGAGCAAACTCCTCCAAGAGACTGACCTTCTTCCATTTCACAGCTTGCTTTCCAGCCGCCCACCCAAAAGTCTTGTTAACCCCTGCGCGCCGGTTGATAAGCTCCTGCACACCGCTGAAAACCTGCAAAATGTCAGAATGAAGCCTGGTGCAGTCAGCTGCAGTCACTGGTTTCAACACAAAGGGGATGCATTTTTCCCTTCAAGCCAGTTTCTTCCCCTAATGAAGGGTGGTGAAGGAGTGTCAGAAGGCAGCAGCTGCAGGATTGAATTTAACAGCACAATTTAATTGGACAGAAGCTTCTTCTAGTCTTCAGTTTTTCCTGTAACTTCCTTCCTCTTCAGACTACCAGTGCAAAATCTACCAGTTCAGACTGATGATGTTTTGTCATAATTCTTCCTAGAGTCTATCAGCATCAACTGCAGGGCCCAGACAGAATGAGAAATGAAGAAACCATGATCTGGCAGGTCCAAAAAGCTGCCTGGATTTGCCAGTCATGAGCAGAAGAATAAGAACAAAGGTTAGTCTCACACTAGTGTCACTTGGCCAAGTCAAACATGGAACTTGCAGCATGAACCTCTGCTCAGTCACTGCACTGAAGATCCAAGAAGTCTGTGGACAGAAATATTTGAGATGTCTAGTGGGTTGATGTGAACAGAGGTTCATTGGTTGGGTTCACAACCCTCATAGACATAATAACAGTGATAAACCTACAAACACAATATGAGAAAGAAAAAAACGAGTTAGGTGAGATCACTCCATTGGCAAAGGATTGTCAGGGTGATGGAAACTGGCATAAAAGTCCAAATTCAGTGGAGACTAGAAGAGACTTGCAGTCCTATGAACTGCCAATATCAAATTATTATGTTAATATCATTAATATGAACTGCTATATCAAATCATGTGATTCTTGATGGTCATGTACACGAAAAGGGACTTTGAGTCAGATTTTATTTTCACCAGGAGAAAGCCTTGTTTCATTTCATGCTATGCACACAGATGCCCCAAATGAGTCTTCAGAATTCGTAACACTTGATTTTTAAATAAAACGCATTGAGTGTTGAGTGCTCACAGCTTGCTCTGAGTTCAATGCCTGTGCTCAGCGTGGTCTTTCAAACCAGACCATCCATATCCTATGCTTAAGGAGAAATTTAAGGGACTACTTTAAGTCCCAAAGCCTTGGTTATTTTACCTCCCACGTCCAAGAGGTCAGTCTACCGCTTTGTCACCAGCAAGCTGGGGTCTGTCATCACTGTTCCTACAGAGCCACGATTAGACCCACTGCTGTCAGTTGGACTTTCGCACACTGAAAGACAGCTCAGCATAAGGAAGAGATTACAATCAGAGTAACAAACTCAAGCAGCAGCAGTGCTCTGCTTTCACACTGCAGCTTAGCCCCTTCCTTCCCACGGTGTAGAGGTTCCCTTCTATTGCCTTGTTTAGAAGTGATTTAATCTGTTTGTATCCATGACCAACTGAGGGGTTTACCAGCACAATCCATGACTTGGATGCTGGCTGTGTATAAATCTGACATTCCTTCTTTCCCCTTGTGATAACTGTTCTCATGATTAACTTTCCAGCATGCTCCAACACTTGGGCTGACCAGTTTGCATCTTACATATCTTTTTTTCCTTTTGGAAAACCAAAAAGAAAAGCAGATATTTACACAGACTCATCAATGATGTGTTTTAACATCAATATATTACCAGAAATGATATCCCTTCAGAATTATTCATCCCCTCATGTAAGACACTAAGGAAAATGACATTTTAACTCGCTGGAAGCTTTTGTGAGCACAGGGAACAAGGCGTGCCTGCGCCCCTCGCATATGGCCCTATATGGTTATTGGGCTTTACTGGATGCCCATTGCAAACAGAGGGGAAAAACAAGTGTGTGGTTCAAATACCACAAGGGATTCACGTTGAGGCTTTTTCTCATTTTTACCCCTTACACTAGGGCACTTTACAAATATATCCGCTTTGGATTTGTTTCATTTTCCCCACCCTGTCAGCAGCAACAGATGAAAACGGTCTAGTCCTCGCATGAAGAACTATTTTAACATTTCCTATCCTAATGTGCAAGGAAGCTTGACACAAACAAATGCAGCAGAAAATCCCTCTGAAGCTCCGAGACGCCGCAGCACCTGCTGGCTTCCTCCTTTTATTGCAGGACGTCTGGACATTATTTAATAGTGTTCAAGTACTGCCCTGCTTGACCTCCACAAGCACAAGTTAGCGACTGGCACCCACAAAGGCGCAGGGGACTCCCGGCACCGGGAACCCAACCTCACTCCTTCTGAAGGTTGTTCTGTCAAACTCTTTATCCAGCACTATAGCATGGGAATAAAATAAGCCTTATCTAGAGATAGAGAAAAGATGCAACAGAGAAATAACCAAAGGAATAACCAAGGTGACAAAGGCATCTCTCGCCCTTCACCTCTGCTTGCTCTGGAAATCCCACAACTTCACCAAGGGGTCGTGTATCCCCCTCCGTGCGGGCAGGACGCTAGCAGGGTCTGTCACTCCTCCCCAGCCACCCTTTCTGCCTTGCAGAGGTGATCGCAAGCAGCTCAGATTTGCCTTCACCTCCCCGCAACTACAGCTCATTTGAAACGGGAATATGGACTCACCTGTGTGGGTCTCCCCTGAGGTCCTCTTCTACCCAGCGCGCTGCCAAACCTGCAGCTCACAAGTGTCCTTTCTGCAGTCAGTGCTGAGCCAGGGGATCAGCGCTGGGTCCTGGGGATCCTTCTCTGCCGCTTGCTCTCTCTCTGTCTCGCCTTCTCCCTCCCTTTCCCTCACACTTAATCTCTCTCGCCCTCTCCCTCTGGTAGGTGAAGGCTGTCATGGAGCTGTTAGCCTGTGAGACATTCAGATTTTTTTTTTATGGGAACCCGATGCACCTGCCTCCTATTTGTTATTATTTCAGTCCATCCTTGTAATGGTGCTGGGCAAATCCGAGCTTAAAGTAATTCTTCAGCATTTCACAGGTCTGCTGGAGTGTGATTTTTCTGCAGATTGTGTTTCGTCCTCAGAGCGATTCCTTACACACTGCCCTGCAACTGGACGGCTTAGGATGTGCTGAAGCAGCATGCAGCACAACTGGCTGCTTTGCAACCAATTTCAAGAAAAACGAAGGTACTAACTGATAAGATAAACTGAATTTCAGTTCAAATGAGTGATACACATTTAAAAGCTGGAGCTCCTAGAAAGACACTCACTTTTTAAAGAACTATTTGAAAAGAAAAAGCCATGAAAATACAAAAAAAAAAAAAATCCCTGTTATGAATATCAGAGCACATTACAGTACCAATCTGTAGTTACAGTGTGAATTTATTATTCTGCAGTTGAGTACATGAGCCTGCCCCTACAATCGGGGGGCTGAAAGCAGCCCCTGTTACTAAAACAGCTCTGTGCATCCATTTAAACCAAAAAAATACCTAGGAAGTATTATCAGGGGATTAGTAACCATTGCATCAGGCTGGCAATGGAGACCAGATGCACCTGAAAGCAAATAACTCATCTGCAAGCCAAAGATGTTTCCAGTTATTTCACTGCTCACATTTCTCATCGCAGGACAAGAGCCTCAGTTTCGAGAATACACCAGGTGTATTCAGTAGTTTTGAAGGAAACTGCATGCAATTCTGGAGGAAGGGCAGATACAAGCACACAATGCTTCTAAAAAGCAGGTAGATAAATTCCAGTACCTTGTTATCTTCAGGTAATAAAATATGCTTGGGGGATAGGCTGGACATAGAAGTGCACTACAGGTGCTGAAAGGTAGGCAAAATCTGTAGTGCTTGTGGTGTCACATTGCCTGGTCCAGCACCATCCAGCAAGAAAGGCAAGAGCCTAAAGAAAGCATCATTTTCAAAGTTTTGTTTCTTACCTTTTGCACATCATCCCACACACACCAGGCAATGGGCTCATGTCCCCTGCACACAACTACACATGTAGCAAGTCTGGGTAAACAACTAATTGTAAAATAGGCACAGTAAGTGGTACCCAAATTAACTATCAGGAAAAGAACAGGCTCACTTTTATGCACCTTGTAAGAAATCAGATACACAAAGTGAGTTATTGCTCCCTAACCCTCTTACTTCAGATTAACAAGCTTTGTGATAACAGATTCTTAGCTCCTCCCCATCGCAGTGAGCAGCTGAAATCCACTGATGACTCTCTACCCTGCCCATCACTTCCTAACTAAGCATCCTTCCTGTTAAGGAAAGGGTTTGCCCTGTGCTGAGGACACGCAATAAGATTTAAGCCATGAAGTGCAGGTAAATCAGCACATTAACAACCAACATAATGCAGAAGGCTCCACATAATGTTGAACTCCTGCCTAGAAGAGCAGAAAAGAAACCCAGGAGATGCTAAAATCAGCCTGACAGACTGGCAAGCATGTCCCACTTACCAGACCTCAGAATTCCAAAGGGCAATCTTATGCAATGTACTTTGCTTAAAAATCTTCTGACAAGTCCCTCCACAAAAAAACACTTCACTACTTGTAAGCCTGGTTATTCCCTCCCTTCAACAGCCATCATAAAGATATCTTCACCATTTCTTCAGATTTGTGAGGCCTCTACTGGAAACCCCCCAAATGGTAGCTCTGAGCTGACACGAGGATGTCAGATTCGAACTGCATTTCATCCCAGATTAGCAAGATGTTATTGGTTGCCTCAAAATTATTTATCATTAAGATTTAGTACAGTGTAAACAGACCTTGTGACTTCCACAGGAAGCATTGCCGTCAGTATTATCCAAAAGCATCATTAGCTCAACCAGCCCTCGTCCTCTCCAGAAAGGTGTGGGTCTTCCTCCTACCCCACATCTTCTTACCTTTGGGGGCAGATAGCACCAAGCTTTCATGTTTGCAACCCACGCATTAAATTGCCCCTTAGAAGTTGTACAGAAACAACAAAAGTCTTCTTACTTCCAAATCAAATGAGGCTAAAACACAGAAATGAGTTAAGCCTAAAAACCTTGAACATCTGATACAGAACAGTGAGATATATTCCGATTTATGCTCTTCTCAAGCCTTATGGGACCCTTGGAGCCTCAAAGCAGAAGACATGAATACTAGAGATAGCTGCACAAACTGTCTAGGACATAATTTCTTGTATAGCTCAGACAATTTGCTAAGGTGCTACAAAGTACTAAAGTTACTGTTTTCCTGTAGCTCAGTTACACTTCCAAGGTTAGTCTTTTGGGGAATGTTCTATTTGTGGCCTCATGGATATACTATCACCAGGCAACTCAGTATCTTCTCATTACCCTCTCTTGGTATCACACTGGAAAGGATTTAGGGCATTTGGGTGCAAGAAGGTGCCAAAGTCAAAGCTCACTGTGACTAGTAGGACGGGCTTCCCTTCACCAAAGGGGAATGCAGATACCACATCTCAGCTGATTTTTGGATTCCCAACAAATAATTTCAATCAGGGTCTCCTACAATAAAATAGTACAACATTGCTTCAAATGCACAGCACAGATGCTGTATGAGACCAGGATGCAGCCTGAGGGCAGACAGCACCCCATGGTTCTTGGGGGCTAAAGGTTTGCTTTGATTGTGCTTGTTATCTCTCAAGCATCCATCTGGGATGAGACATCATAGCCTTTTCCAGCACCTGAGGCAAATCAGTATTGCCTTCAAAGGTCATATTACTTCAAAAAATCACTAGATTCCTCCTGCAGTGGGTACAACGTCAGGCTTCATTGCCTTGCAGCACAGTCTTGTGCAAATACAGTGAAGTAGAGCAGTAAGCACCAGAACTTCAAGCCTGACATTGTCTTACTGTATGACTTCAAATATCTCCACATCTTTTATGGGCCTTTTCTCAAGGAAAGGAATAATATTACTATTACACTGACATCCTACAGATAAGGGGAAGAGCTACAACTGCATTTGTGATGGGTTGCGAATTGCTCAATGCCTGTGGATGATGACCTGCTCCAAGTATTCAGAGCAACATAAAAAAAGAGAAGGCAGAATCTAAAGAGAAGAGAGAACCAAATCTTGGATTTCTAATTCACTGCTTAGAGCTTCCTTCAAACAAACTCTATAGGTAGCTAAGGAACTTCACCAGAGCTCATCTGACCCAGTAGCACTGACAGAGAGGAGCCTGCTCTTGCAAGCTCCGATTGCTCTGGGGGTAACCCGACCTCCTGCCTGCGAGCACAAAACAGGCCAGACGACATTAAGCAAGACGGTAAGGGCCCAGACTATAAATGTTTTCTTGGGATGGGGCCCAAAGCAGGTCTGATATCACCCTGTAGCTCTGGGTCTTTCCTGGGAGTTGTGGGGTTCTTGCTATCCTTGAGAGGGATTTTACTGCACCATGAACACAACTGAGATTTTTGCTGTCAAACACTCTGTGACGGCAAGTTCCCTCATTCATTCCCCCCCACAACAGTGACCCAGTGTCCCACCACAGGGCTCTGCTGACCACTGCCAATCCTAAGGCCATGCCAGGAATCCTATCAGTGAAGTATCTACAGCAGTAGGACATGAGGGAACAGGAAAAACACGACTGAGGAGCAGCTGAGGGTGGCCTCAGAGCAGGTAGGGAAGGGATCTCACTGACCAGGCACAGTCCCATGGCTAAGCTGGGCAAGCACAGTAAGGGTGGCAATCGCAGCAGGCTCCATCCAATCCAGTGACCGTTACGAAAAGGAAAGGGAATGTGTCAGCTCCAAGGTCAATCTGGAAAAGCCAAACAGACTTCCAAACAATTTCATTTAAATGCCCAAGTCTGAGCTTAAATAGAGCTCAGGGACTAGGGCCAGAGGATGTGCGAGGAGGTCCCAGGTGAGGTTGGCCAGGGCAACTGAGGCTTATTAGTGCCCTCACTGTGCTGACACTGCAGAACCACATTTCTGTGACATGCGAGCTCATCCAAGCCCTGCACCCAGCAGGGGCTCATCACACTCCTAACTTGGTTCCCATCCTCCCTGAGCTCCCTTCTGTCCTAGTCCTCCACCATGTTTCCCTTCTGCTCTCCGGGTCCAGACCTCTCCAGCTCTTCTGTATACATCCATGGCCTCAACAGCACTCACCTGCCTTCGTGTCCCTGTTCATGGCTGAAGAGAATGGTGGGGACAGAGTGACAGGAAGAAACAGGTTGCAAGCAGGAAAGACACTGACTGAAGAGCCAGATGGACAAGTCTAGAGTGGTTTATCTTCCTCCTCACTCTCTTCATAGCATATGGCTTAGGAAAAATCCTTCCATTTCATGGCAAGAGTATTTCCTTTGGAAATAAAGAGAAAAGCCCATTTTTGTTGGGATCCTCTGAGATTCTGAGATGCCCAGATCTGTTCCTGCAGTCTCTAGAGTGAGGCTCTAGCCTCTAACAAGTATTGCAAGGCTTTTCATATTTAATTTGATTCCTGTGCTGTTTCCTCCTTTGAGCACATGCTAATGATTGATCAGTGCCCTCTAGCACAACAGTCTTGTTCCATGCTCAGAGCTGGAGACAACTCCTGCCTTGCTTTCACACTAATACGGACTTTTGAAGAAGTGGCACGGACAGCAGTCTTTCTGTTTAGGATCAAGACTGCAACTGCCTGTTGTTGAAGCATCTCATCAGTCCAGCAAAGCAGCTCCTGGCTAGGGCTAACTTCAGCTTTCAGAAGTCTTTAGCCTGAAAGAGTAAATCAGATCTAGACTAAGGGGCGGTGAATACCTGGACTCTTCCCTGAAGTCACAGAGACAATCCATGTGGACGTGTCTTGGTGCCTGCATGCTGGGCAGGCCACTCAGATGTAAATATTTTAGTCTCAGTGTGTGGGTATATGAGTTTGAGTGACTAAAAACATTTCATTTAAAAAGAAAATCACTTTCCTCTGCTTCAATAGCTCATGCTGAGTTTTGTCACATGTTGTAATGTTATTTCATACAACACAGCTAATTTTGAAAAGTACTGTGAAAAGCAAAGACTTGGAGTAGGAACTGCATGATGATAATGTATCTTGCAGCCAGCTTTGCAACTTGGTCTCTGACAGTCACCATGAGCTACTTCCGACCTACCTTGGTGACACACAGTTGCACACACCTGGTAATTTCCACCATCAAGCATGTTCTGTCTGCCTGTAGTCAGGCAGACAAGCAGGCTACTGTCTAACCTAAGAGTGGATGGATCTCTTGAGCAGGTCACTTTTCAAGACGGATAGATGGATGGATAGATGCAGCACAGAAACCAAGAGCATAATGTCAAGGGAGCTCATCCATCATGGCAAAGGGAGGAAGGGAGGAAAGGGTGTCACAGATGGATCCTGTGTCGGGATGGGGACAGATGAGGGAGGACTGTCTTCTGGGAAGTGCAGCTGGGCAGACAATACCAGTGCCAGAAGCTGAGCAGAGAGAAACAAGACCCAGGCAAAGGCCCTGATTAACCCTGTGCTCAGAGGGTCCGTCTGGTCTGTCACTCTGAGGCAAGCAAAATGGCAAGTAAATTGCTTGCAGTTTGGGCCTTTACGAAGACCAGCATGTCCCTATCAATCTCTTTGATTGATATATTGAGAGCCCCAGAGGGTTCAGAGCTGTCTATGTTCATAACAGTGAATGGGTCATTCCCTCCACCAGCCATGTGCTTTTCAGATTCATTCAGCTTATTTTTCAGCCAGATCTCATTTCACACTTACCAGCTTCTCTCTTTTCACCCAACAAGTGTGTCTACTTTAAAAGGGCTTTAACTTGTGCAGTACCAAAGTGGAAGCTCATTGAGGTTGCCGGTGAAAGAGGGTCAACTTAGTGCAGAGGGCAAGGCTCCCAGCAGCTGAGGAAGACACAGCAAAGGACTCCAGGAAGCAGGGGGAAATCAAATAATCAGTTAAATGTAGCTGCTCACCTTTTGCAAGAATTTGAAGACAAAATTTCTGGCCTTAATGTCTATCAGGACTCCACTTTCAAAATGGATGTCTCCTTCTCCGTCCCATATATCTACTCTGGAATTTCACCTTCTCCCTCCTGAAGTATTTATTCATCTTCTTTCAGATTGTATTTCTGACCATCCAGACACCTTTCTTTTCCTAGTTCTGTGTGTTTATTTATCCTGATTAGCAATTTGTGTCTTCTTTGTAGCTTATGAGCTCGCATCTCATTGATAAGAACATTCAGATCTGCTGTCTGTCTTCTCTGGAGGGGTTTTGGCCTCTCTCCTGGCTCTCTAGGTATGCCTGCAAAAATAGAACATGCACATTGCTAACTTATGATCATATCCTTGAGAAATAAACTTCCTTAAACAACAAGCCACAGCCGCCTGAGGCATAAGCCAAGATACACTGGCCTTGCCACATGCCACAAAGGTCAACAGACCAATATTGCTAGATCATACAGGACAGAATGCCAGAAGCAAAGGACAGATAAATCTAATCACTGTCAGCTTAACTATGTCAGCTGATTTCTGAGCTAGACCAGAGGGTGAAAGGAGAAGGAGGGACTGTTCTGATTTACCTTTACAAGGCATAAAGATTTGAAGACCTTTTCAGGCACTAGAAATCATAGCAGCTCCTGAAGCGATTCACCTAAAAAAGGTCGTTCTTCAATACTGAGCTATATTGTATACAGGCAAAGCCAGCTCAGCAGGTTCCAGGAAATCAGTCACACTGAGCAGGTTAGAAGGTGACAGGAATGTTGCGAGAGTCTACAGAGCAGCTGAGGCCTGCAGTAGTCTCAGCTGTTCTTATTAAAAATGAGGTGTTTGCCACATCACCTTGTTCTAACTATTGTTTCCTCAGATGAAAGTCACTGATGCTGCACTTCCCCAGATAACCCCCAAAACACCTAACAGGACAGGTGAAGGACAGCTGCAGTGACTGTCCCTGAGTCACAGCGGTGTCAGTGGAAGGGGCCTCTGGAGGTCTCCAGTCCAGCTCCCAGCTAAGGGCAGGATACCAGATCAGGGCAGCTACGACATTAGCTACTGAGTTTAAGTACTTGAGTCTGTCTCAGATCCCCTGCAAGGTCCCCTGACCAGTCCCAGGCCTGAACCATGTGGAGGACACTTTTCCTCATGCCCAACCTGAACCTTGGGAGGTGCAACTTGTGACTGTTGCCCCTTGTTATGTCATTTTGCACCATTAAGTAGCTTTCAGCTCCAAAATCTTTGTGACTTCCTTTCAGTAGCTGTAGATTAGATTCTCTTTAGCATATTCTTGTCCACACTAAAGCAGTCTGGCTCCTTTAGCCTCACTTTGGAGGACCTTGTATATGAAGTGCTCCAGACTCTGACAATCTTTGTTGTCCTCTGCTGGTCCCTCTCTAATTTCTCCACATCCCTCCTCAAGTGGGGAGCCCAAAGCTCAACTCATTGCTTCAAGTGCAGTTTCCCAGTACAGAGTAAAGGGATAATATCTTCCCTTGCTTTGCAAGTGAAGGGAAAGGCACAAGTAAAGGATCAGGCTCACTAGCCACAGTCAAAAGGAAACTTGAGATTCTGGACTCAGATCCTGACAGCAGCTGTGAAAAATGCAAGTTGGCTGTAGCCAGACAAATACAAGAGCCATCGTCTCTTCCTATATCCTAAATCCAAAATCCAAGCAAAGTACAGACAATATGCTGAAGGCCCCACTCTTACTCAGAAGGACCCTGACAGGCTGGAAGACTGGGCTGAAAAAAATCTCCTGAAATCCAATGAAGGCAAATGCAGAGACTTGAAGCTGGGCCAGAATAACTCCAGAGAGCAGAACAGGCTGAAGGTTGAGTTCCCAGAAAGCAGCTTTGAAGAAAAGGACCTGGTGGACAACAGACTGAGCATGAGTCAACAGCAAGTGATTGCAGAAAAGAACAAGAGCATCATGTTGGACTGCATCAGCCAGAGCACACCTGGGAAGTTCCTTTTATGAGACTACATCTGGAGCACTACACCCAATTTGGGGCTACCAAACTAGATACTAAGAAAAATGTTCCCATGAGCATGGTCAAACACTGGAACACTGGAAGATGTTGTGGAAGGAACTCCATCCTTGGAGATACTCAAAATGTTACCATAAGGCCCAAAGCAACCTTGAAGCTGGTTCTTCCTTCAGCTGGAGGTTTGATTCAGAAGGTGAAAAATCTAGGGGGGAAAAAAAAAAAGAAAGGGACTAAGTGAAGGATAATAGCAGAAGGATAGAGAGGAAGGAAAAAGAAAACACTGAAGTTAAAGAGAACTGTCAAAATAGTAATTATAGCAAGCAGAACAGTGCTAATCTTGTGTGTGAACATGAGGCAGTCAGATGAAGTATCTGTGTATAAGTACTAGGCAAAAGTGAAGGAACGTGATCTGCTGAAAAACATAGAAGGGGATATCAAGGGCTAAGTGGGGGAAGCAATCACAAATGCAACAGAGAATCTGAAAGAGAGGAAATGAAGATCAAGGTGAAGATGGAGCAACAGTGCATATCAAAAAAAAAAAAAAAAAAAAAAAAAAAAAGGGCCAGGATAGCAGAGAAGGGAACTTACGTGAGTCAAAAATCTTCTGGGTGAACAACCTCCAATAAGGCAGGCTGGCAGGCGGCAGTGTCCAAATCTCAGCATGCAGGAATCAAGGGTTTAGGATTGCTGGCAAGAGGTGTCTTCGAATAGTTTTGCTTGCCCTGAAGTCTGTCATTAAGTCTCTATGAAGAATTCCTGACAAGCTGCAGTCTGATATCAGTTATTATTAATAACTGGGAAGTCCTAGGTTATTAAAGGACTTAAATTTGTGCATTTTCAGAAAGAATACGAAGGGCTTTCATCTACCTTCACTGAGGAAGGAGTTCTAGGTGAACAGTTTGAACCCTATGTAGGCGATACAAAAAATGCCACTGTCTTGCAGAGATAGTCTAAGAATGTCTTCATATGACAAGGGAGCTCCACATTTGAATTACACTCTGTGCTTAGCTGAAATGAAATTATATCATTAGAACTTATATCCTGTAGGTTCCTGGGGGTTTTCCTGTAGTTCTCCTAATGGGGAAATTAATCATAAATCATTCTTCATTAACCTTCCCACTCTGGTCATCATTCATAGATATTTGCCACAACTCCCATCAGATCTGGCTGTGTCTAGAACAGCTTCCCCACTGGAATAATGAGGCAAGAGTGTGTGACAGGGTTGACATTAATTTGTTCGTTATAAAATGGGAACTCTGACACTGCTTTTTCCACTCATATTCAGAGGTCCTTTCTAAGGTTAGGAATCAAGTCTAGGAGGACAAATGCCCGGAGACACTGAAGTCGGTAACCTTTGGCTGCAGTAAATGCCAACTGGGAATGACTTGGTGTAAAGTTATTTGCTGTCCCTACCCTCGGGCCTTCTCCTTCAACAGCCAAACTACCATGAACTTTGCACACTGCATGTCCAGTTACCAGAACATCTGGCCATGCATAGGACAATAGAGAAAGCTTTAAATAAGCCAAAGCACACATATGAACTAAAGAGGCCATGTTACACAAGTTTTGGTGCTAGCATCATCCCTGCCAGTGACGCTTTCAGAACAGGGGGTCCCAAATCTTACCTGCTAGCAAGACCTCTGCATCCTCTTACTAGCAATGCTAGAATAGTATTTAGACAGAAATACCACTTGTGCCTCTCTGTCTTCTTTGCCAATCACATTGATGACTCTTTCACCTTTCAGTGGATGTATGTGTGTATTTGTGTACGTGTCTGTGTGAGAGCATTCTATTGGGACCTGTTGAGTGCTTCAGGGCCTAAGAATTACAACAGTTGTCTCAGGGCTCATGACTCTGCTGACTTGTGACCAAGAGTGAGGAAAGTTGTGACCCACAGGGTATCCAGTCCACCTTCAGCATCCGGCTGACAATTGAGCTGATAGTAGAGCTAATTCTCCGGCAGGCTGTGTGCAGTGGGCTGAGTCCCCTGCTGGAGAGTATAAATTACACATGGCCAACTTTAACACCTCTTTATATAGTTACGCATAAAAGCTTTTGGTCCCGGTGACTCTGTAAGTGCCTGTCCAAACAGGTGTAAATAATAAGGAAATAACCTCTCGAGTGAGAGGAATTTTAGAAGCTGTGAGGAGAGGCTGCAGGGCAAAGATGACAGTGTGAATGTGGCTATTGGCACTTGCTGACACCCCTTGGCTTCAAGGGCAGAAGCTCTCTGCTTCTCTGCAAACAGATCCTCTTAGCAGAGGTTGGTGCCAAAGGCAATTGCTCCAATAACAATGGCATTTGTATGGTGCTTTTTGGGTTGAGAACATCTTGTTGGACCATGAAGTTCCACCGCAGGCTGTTCTTTGAGGAGGTGGGAAGCCCAAAACCATTGCATGACTTGCTCCATGAGAGAATGAGCCTTCCCGAGGCAACTGTTCCAACTGCTAGAAAATGTTCCTAAGGACAAGACCTAAGGACAAAGCCCGTCAGACCTGGCACGACCTCTCTCCAGGCCACGCTCCCTTTCAGAGCTACAGATCGGATCCAGAGCTCTCTGATTCATTTCTTCCATGGCTCATGAGATGCATCAGCAAACTGGTCTGCTGCTCAAAGGAAACTCAGCTCCACTGCCCACAAAGAAAACTGATTGTGGAAACTAAATAAAGGGAAGTAAAGTTACCTTCAATATTCATAAAGTATCTTCTCCTCACACTGCAGCATGCCCCAGAAGTGGAGAGCCCTTTTGACTGATTTGGCCGAACTCGAAGAAGCAAGCACAGAATGGGATGTTGAGTCTGCTGTCTTTCACGTGGCTCTATCAGCAACCTCATCTCCAGCCCGCTGCTGTAATTTTGATGCTCCTTCACCATAGGCCTAGGCTTGGCCAAGGCCACCTCACCCTGTGAGATCCCAGCACACAAGTCCCTAGTGAGATAATCCAGTAGAGCATCCACTCCAGCTAGTGCTGGAATCCCCCTTCCTTTCACTTCGGCTGTTGTTCCCAGTGCACCACACTCTGCCTGAAGGTGAACCGGCTCATGATGAGGCAGCACTTGACCTTCACTGGGAGCACTAGTAGTCCTGAGAAGATGCCATTCCAGCCCTGGGGTTTTGTCTCAATTGACATTGCTGTGCATAGTTTCCAGATCACCTATTACAACAGTGTAAGTCTGTGCAACACTCTGGTTGGTTATTTATTTGGCCCTATGGAGGAAGCACAGGCCTGTGAAGTGATGATCCCACTGCAGCCTTTCAGAGTATTCCATCAAAAGGGATCTCTGTTACTCTGTGCCCGCTGTTAGACTGTTAGTCTGTGCGATGTGTAGCTCCCTTTAACCACCAATTACAACAATTAGCTTTCCTAAGCAAGAGAGACCTGGCAAACTGCCTTTCCTCCCACTTCTCCCTCATTAGGGTGCTCTTCTCTTGATAGATCTTTAATTAGCTTGTCATCAGCAACTTGGCCTGGATTGAACACCCTGCATTCTCCCAAATTAACCTGTATAAGACAGATGGAAGACCAAAAGCAGCAAGAGAGTAGGGTGAGAAGACAGGCTAAGCAATCAATATCTGTCCCTGCCTCCAGGAACAGGCTTCCCAGGGGCAATAAGATGCTGGCTTGGTTAAACTGGGTTCATAACGAAGCCAAGCTGAGACCCAGCAACTTCGTTTCAGACAAACCCACTCTATGGTCAGCAGTAGGGGGAAGTGAGACCCAGTGAAATCAGTAGACTTGAGGGCCTAAGGTGTTTTCTGAGCCCTTAAACTGAACAGCCCAGCTATGGACAACCTACGAATTCAGCTTGGAACACCATATGAGAAAGTCTGCTCATACCCTACTCGATTGCCTTGCTTTTGCTTTTGCTAATTCAGAAGTCAACATTTGGCTTCAACTCCTCCCCGAATTACGCTGCTGGGCTCTTTTCCCCATCCGCTCACATCAGCTCTGTGGTGCTGCTGCAAAACACTGAGCAGATATATGCACAGAGGGGAGCACAGCAGAAATGCTGGCTGGGGAGGGCACCTCATAAAATACTCACGCACCTGTTGTCAATCAGCAGCCAAGGCTTATGTCAGCCTGCTGCAAATATTCTCCCCTTCCACTGCTGCGACCTTTTCAGTCGTACATTACGAAGGAGACTGCTCCCATTAAGTGTGACTTGATCCTCTGCTAATGCAGCAGTTATGAAAGGACCACAGTGCTTGTCAATGGGATAAACACCTTTGCGGTGGGAGGGGGCTGTCGAGAAGTGACACGTTGCTGCACTTCCCTCGGCTTCCACAGGGCTCCTGCCCTTGGCTTGCCTTAATTGGTACCAAGAAAGCTAAGACTGCTGTCTAGCCAGGCTCCACTTCCTGCATCTAAACTGGAATATGGAGAAGAGGATCTGATTTTCTGCTTAGTGAAATGTTCTGCCCCAAGAAAGTGATCTCGGATAAAATGCTGCATGTTACATTGTCCCTCTGACACTCTGGTTCACATAGGCTGAGTTAACTCACATAAAGACGAGGTGAGAAAGCCCATTTGAACTTTGCATCATCTTCAGAATTATTAGCAAAACAGGGCTCAGGCAAAGCAGTCGTGAGAGGATGGATTCTCCTTCCCTGCTGCAGCTCTGCTTGGCACTGCCCTCCATCCTAACATGTGTAACTGTGTGTTTTGGCAGCCTGTTTGTGTGGCACAGAGACAGCAGCCTGAACAGGAGCACCAAGAGTCTGGAGATGAGGGCTGGGTGGGGGCCACTGCCCTAAAGGACTGCCCAAGAGCAGAGAAAAGTGGGGAGGGGTGTCAAGGCGATCTCTCCTCCTGGATTATACAAGACAAAGGCCACCACACTGTCAACTATGAGATACTTGAGCCCGTCTGACATGTGCCTGAGTGGGCTTTCCCACTCAGCTTGCACTGGGTGTGTAGGGAAAACAAATAGCACTGTCACATCAGACTCTTCACAAGTACCATGGGGCAGATATTACCCCTTAGGTAAAATTTCATGGCATTGTGACTGTAACACAGGTGGTCACAACTGGGGACAATATATTGGGGTAGAAATACCCCTTTCTACTCTAACAGCGTTTTGTTTGCTCTGTCTTGAATGGCAGGCCCACTGTTGCCCTGGAAATGATGATCCACAACATATGTGCAGAGTTCCCAGTCCTGTGCAATGACAAGTTTCATCAGCCCAGATAAATATCCTGCCATCCCAGTGACAGCCCCTCATGCCTCGGATATCTCACTTCCTCTACCTGCCAACATTTGAAATCTATAAATAGCACCAACTGGGAGAGAAACAGAGACTGTATAGTGTGACCCACTAGAAATCTGTGTGCTTGGGCATACCTTCGGAGGGAGCTAGCAATCAATAAACAACACAACACTAGAAAGTGGAGGCCTGATCCTGCTGGTTGGGGCAGTCTGGTGGCTTGATGATCGGTTCAGAGCTCCCTCCAGAGTGAACTGGCTCTCAGCATTTCCCCAGATTTCCTGCCTCCTTAGGCCCTTCCTTTCCAAGCAGAGGAGTTATGCTGTGGCTCTTTGACAAGCAGAGAATAACCTGCTTTGGATTTTGTGTCTGATTGCTGGTAAAAGCTGTTAATCACCTCGTATAGCCTTCTGTCAGAAACATTATCCCCTCCTGTCCTGCAGAGACTCGGACAGGGGACCCTCCTGATCAATGGATGCAGTGAGACAGAGAGGGGAAAGGTAAAATATGAGAAATAATATCTATGGCATCAAGCAAGGCTAACCCAAAAGAAGAAGGATTCCAGAGAGACAGAAATGCTGGGGGGAGGAAAAACATCGAGTTCTCCTCACAAACATCCAAGATCACTTTAAATGGGCCCAGGGGATTATTTTTTAAAGTCTATTTTTAAAACAACCTACACGTGTAGTGAGAGCACTGCCTGCCACACCACTATCTGCTTACCTCCGAAATTAGAAATAAATAATTAGTTTACACAGGATGGACTATTTTCTAACAAAAGTGTCACTGCCTTCTGGGGAGCAAGCCTGACCCAAGAAGACCATGTACAGAGAAATCCCAGAGAAAACCTTGGCCAATCCTCTGTGGACAGGAGTCCCCAGAAGAGCTGCTGGGAATGCAACAGTTTGGGTTAATTTCAGCACAGCCAGGGTCTCTGGCAATAATACAATGTGATGGTAACGTATCACTACAAGTGAACAGAAATACATGTGTTCACCAGAGCCAAACAAGAATGTCATCAGCATTATGTCAATAAAGCATAAAAAACACACCCTAGTCAGAAGAAATGGCCTTTGAGGAATAAACCAACCCCTCCTGCCCTGTCTAGATGAGCAGCATGAGATGCATGGAGGGAGCAGCTCAGGCTTTTCTCTGATTAGCAGTTCAATGAGGGTCCAGGTCCCTGCATCTGAGGTAAGAGGTCTTTTCTGCAGAGTGCTTCAAGCTCCACAAATCATTTGGGACTCACCACTCTGGCAGATGTCCAAGAGCTTCCCACCTGCCTGTCAGTGCTGGCTTTTCTGGCTTAGATTTTAATTCATCCTTGTAATGTTGCAATAAAATTCTTATGAACACTTCCTGTCCCTTTGCCAAGAACAGCTAAACCTACTGACAAGAGTGCCCTAGACCTCAGTGCTGCTGCACACAGAGGATGACCAGCTACTACCGCAAGACCTGCCAGTGCCCTCATCCTTCAGGCTCAGCCCTGAACTCTTAGGCAAAATTCCCATCTACATTTAAGGGTACCTAAGAAGAACTCCATCCAAATGCAACTGAATCATTCCACCAAAGGAAGCTCCTATTAATATTTTAGTATAGCATCATGCTCCAAGAAATGATTAAAGTGCAGAAGGGATCCTATAACCACAACTTCCTCCCAGTCCTTCCAGCTCTTTCATACACTGGCAATTCATCCTGCTCAGGTCTGTAGGGAGCTCCCCACAGAAATCACTTCTTCCCTTCCAAAACAGAGCAGCTGTTTAGCAGCAGCTCAGCATAGCAGAGCAGAAGAAAAATCCCATATCCAATTGAGATTTGGGAATTTCTTGGGAAACAAAACCCCAATTGTGTGTAGTACACGAGCGAAACACCTGGCCTAACACTGCTGCTCCTGAAAGAGCACCAAGCAATCCTTCTGAACCAAAAGTTCTTGGCTTTATATTGCCCACAGAGCAGTGCCCTTTGGCAGGAATGCCTTCCCCAACTTCACAAAGAATATTTTCCCCCATCCTGAAACAGGAAGGATCCCTGTCAATCAAACCAGCTCAGTACTCCTTGGCTTACAAAGCCCTGTATGTGACTGCTTCAGGTGCATTGGGATGGCTGCACATCAACAGAATGATCCTAGAAGGTAAAATTGAGTTATCTCAGGGCTGATGCAAATATGCTGAAAGGGGTCCTGTGCCATCCTATCTAACATCTTCAAGAAGCTTCTTTTACCAGAAGTTACAGAAAAGAGTGCCAATTCCAGTGGTTTTCCAGTGCTTGACTTCCTTCCTGTGCCAAGTCAGCATGGGATGTATAGGGAAGCCTGTGAGGTGCAGTAACGGGGGTGAAGCAATTGAACAGCACAGGACTGTCACCAGAGGCTGTGGCCACTCACTCCCATTAATGTGACCTGTCACATTCAGCCTGATTTACTCCTTCCCTTCTTCATGTAGGCACTTGTATACCTACATGCGATAGGAGTGCCACCTCTGTGGGTTGTACACTGTGCTGATGTCTTAGAATATGAGAAGCAGCGTGGAGTCTTGCCCTGGGAGCATGTCAACCCGAACACCTCAAAAGCAGCCCTGGCCCTTCAAATGACAGGTCCAGCTCATGAGGCTTCTCTTCAAGCACCTGCACAGATCACAGTAGGGCAGGATCACCACGCAGGCTCGCTGGCTTCAAGAGAGGACTGTCTGGGAAAGTACTTCTGGCCACAGAGAATTCCCTTCCCTTCCCTCTTCCTAACAAGCACCAACCTTTGTTCTTTACTTTGGAGAGCTCACTGAACTCAAGCGGGTGGAAGCTGTTGCCTCTGAGACGTCCAAACCCAGCACTAGGAGTCTCCACACTGTCACACTTGGAGGTGTGAGTGAGCAATTACTCCACAGCTGTGAGCCATGAGACCCAACACCAAATTCCATGGCCCAGATTTATCCTTTCATGGCTGTTATATTAATGGTTGTTCTCTGCCCAGTGTTCATCCCCTGAGAGGTCATGCTTGACAGCGAGTCCTTCCCAACGCCAGCCTGTCTGCACGACCAAAGGACACAAACTGACACTGTATCTGCCGGGTTATCAGAGTCCAGACTGCTGGGAAAGCCACATCTTCTGTCAGCCCCCACACACACCAGCTGCCCCAGCGCTGTGATTGACAATGTTAGTTCATTAACAGATGCTCTGAAAATTTCTAAAAGGTTTTCTCCATATGCCTGTAAAATCATCAGGTCTTTTGTGTTGAGATCATAAAGTGCTTTCAAAAGCAGTTCTTCAACCATCCTCACAGAAAGCCTTTTAGCACCACTGTGTACCTCTGGACTGAGGAAAATGAGGTCCAGCACCATGAGCCGTTTTCTTAGAGTTCTAAGAGAATGGATGACAAAAGGAGAATTTCTACTGTTCTTTGGTCTAACCAATCATCCACTGCATGGAACAGAACTCAAGCAGGTTGGCCCAATGCCCAAGCACCCAGAGACGCTCCTTGCATGCTCTCTTATCAGTTTACAAATCTGAGAGCATTTTGAGAAAATTTTGCTTTCTGCTTAACATGAAGATCAGATCATCTTATTGCAGCTGAAGAAAGGAGTTTCTTCTCCGTGACCCACAGGATGTCTTTTGGTAAGATATATCTCCAGGATATTTACAGGTCAATCTATTTGTTTACAATTAAAAAAAAAAATGCCCTCTAAATGTCGGGCACCTAATGTGACCCCATTGTTTTCCCAGAAGTGTTTCAGGGTGGTCACTAACACCCATTTCTGGAAAGAACAAGGACATGCTGTTCTAATGTGCCCCTTGTCACCGATAATATTAAAAAAAACGTCACCTGTCCTTCAAAGGCCAACACTGCAAATTCTACTACGGACACATTACACAGCATCAGCAAGGGGGAGTGCTCTTGGTGTTGGAATCCACGCTGAAAGCACTTCTCCATTCGTACATATTTGTGTTTCGTTGTTTCTTATGCCAATCTCTGATTCCCTCTGTGACAGATAAGCGTGTTTGGACTCTATTCTCAGGATGCTGCCTGAGGAAAGCTCCTCTGTGGCACTTCTCTTGCCCTTCCTGCTGCCAGTAACGTACAAACCTCAGATTCACTGCTAAGCCTTCCTTCTCCAGAGCACAACTAAGACTCTTGCCAGATCAGTGTTAAAGTTACAGTTTCAGTGCCTTACACCAACCCAAATTACTCAGAATTTAGGGGCAGGTTTGTGAAAGTTTTTGTTGTTGCTTTTATTGTGTTTTAATCCTGGAAAAGAATTGGGAAGAATTTGGGAAGGCCAAAAAAAGGTGCAGGGCAGAAAGAAAGCCAGCAAGAAGGGGAAGAGTGAATGGTTTTTGGAAGGTGTTGTGTATGAGATACCTCCAATCGCTACGAAGAAAATGTCTCCCCTGTACCTTAGAATAAAAGCCCATGCACCCTCAGCTAGCCTTGCCTTCCAAGAAACTAGAAAGCAGCCACCTGAAAACAGAAAGGGTCTTAAAATTGAAATGCAACTTTCAAGCTTATCTTGTACTTGGTGGCCTGTCTTTTGAGGTACTTAGTACTGCTAGGTACATGGACACTCACATAACATGAATATACTCACACGAGCAAATCCTCCTAACAAGTTAAAACTGCCTATGCCAGACAGACGTTTCCCTCCAATTTACACTTATTTCTGGCTGAATACATCTCATTTCGGTCTTCTAGCCAAACAAGGATGGATGTAGCTGTAGAGCGATCGGACAGAGACGGGGTTCACAATACTCTATCTTTTATCCTGGCCCACTGCAAGCAAGATACGTTACTTCAGACACCAGCAGATGGTTTTTGAGTTGTTAAACCAAAGCTTAGATTCTTTTCCCCTTTCACCAATGGAGAAATCAATCCTGCGCTTTGTGCTGTACTAGCTGTGAAGACCCTTGGATCCACAGCAACCTCCAGGCAGCTGCTTAGCCAAACCCAAAGCAATGGTGTGGTCAAAGAAAAGGGGACAAAGAGGGTCTCAGGAAGGTTCTCCTGGAGCAAAGAGAAGATCTCACAGCCTTGGAGAAGCACCAGAAAATGGCAAACTGGTTTCTAATGTAAGATATCGATTGCAGAGGCACTGCCTTGAAGCTACAGGAATCAGAATATAATTTACAATAAAACAACAGCCAAATCAGGGTTACTCCAAATACAGCCCCACTGGGGCTTCGTTTCTCTTACAAAGGTGATCCAGGCAGAGATGACATGAAGCTGAGGCAGCAATGGCTGCCAAGGGGACAGGTGGCAAAGGACAGGCCGCCGCTCTAAGGCAACTCCAGGATTTATCGGGGGTCCGCTCGGCCCCGTCCCCTGCCCAGGCCGCTCGGCGCGGGAGCCGCTTCAGAGGTGCCCGAAGCCGCGCGGAACCCTCACCCCTCACGTCCCCTCAGCGCCCTCCCGGGGGGCGGGGCTTCTCCTCAGGCCACCGCGGAGCGAGCTGCCTTCTGACTGGCCATCGGCGCTGCCCGTCACTCAACGTCACCCGCCGCCACCAATGGGAGGGCAGGGGCTGGGGGCGAGTCCGAAGCAGGGGGTGGGGAGCGAGCGCCGCGCGGCAGGTAGGGCCGGTAACGGCTGCGCGCGGGGCTGCATGAGGTGGCGGCGGGGCGAGGGGGAGCGGGTCCTTCCCTCCTCCCCCACCTTCACCTTCCTCTGGCGGGGCGACGGTTCTGGGGGTCCTGGGGGTCTCTTATGCGGTGGGTGGAAGAGCGGGTGGCATGGGGGCTCCGGTGGCTGCGGCCTGGCCTGGCCTCGGTTACCGGAACAACCCTCCGTGGCAGGGGGTTGTTCGGGTGGGGACGTGTCGAGGGGCTACGCGGAGCTCCCGGATGATGCGGGAGATGAAGAGCTTGTTGCGTCTCCAGCATCTCACAGCTTATCACGGGTGCACTCGGCCTCTGTGCATCACACACACATATATATGTATATATATATATATATATACACACACACACACACGCACGTATACATATGTGTATATATACGTGTATATATATATGTATCTTGTGTGTATATCTATACACACACACACACACACATATATATATATATATATCTGCCCCTGGTGAATGTGGTGTAACACGTCATGTATTTTCCCCATTTGCCTTAAAATGGGCAATTGAGGCCCGTTCTTAACCTCTGGGTTTAGTTTAAACAGGCTGACACTAAGCTCTGGGTATATGCTACAGTGCTGGATTATTATTATTAGGATTGAAATGTTTAGACCAATTCTAAATATTTAAGGGATCATTTAATACCTGTTAATTGTGGATTTACTCTGAGGAGACTTGCTTACTGTATCAAAGTCAAAATCACTGAGGGATGATAAGGGGTTCTGTAAATCCAAGACTGATTAAATTATACCAATTTGTATAAATTCTACTGATGGAACTACATGGGAAAGATGATTCACATTTCACGGGATAGTGCCCATCTTTTGCTAGGTGGGGGAAAGGGTTAATAAATCCTATGAAAGGATAAGTTGTTGGAACACATTTGGACATTTTTGGCAGCTCAGTTTGACAAAAGTGGCTTATGTTGTTGTTTAGATAAAGAAGAGGAACTCAATGGTTGTAATCCATTAAATCTCTGCAGAATTAGTTACTTTAATTTTAGGATACTGAAATAAAATAAAGAAAAGGGTGGTGTAATATCCTTATGATATAAATACTAATGGGATTATGTTAGCTAATAGAATATAAATACTTGGCTTTAGCTGTGGGATTGTGTGTGCCATATGGAGCTGATTAATGAAACTGTAAATTACCTTCTCCGAACAGGAAACCTCTCCTGAAGTGGCTTTTTGAAATTGTTCCCAAGGTAGAATGATATTCTTGTGCCTCCTGACTCCAGGCAGGCCAGGATTGAAACATGAGTGGTTTTTTTAGGGCTAACTTTGCCTTTCATGGGAAAGATGATGAATTGCTTATTCCTTTTAATGTGTTGCAGACGCACATCTCAGTAACAGCATTGTTTATGCTTGTGTAGCAAAAGCAACAGTTTCACTGAACTTACAATTTGCAATAGGAAAATAATTAGGACTTCACCAAACACATACCTTGTGGTAAAGGAAGTTCTGGAATTGATAAATATTTTGCCCCTTGGCCAAAGTTCCTCACAAGAGAGAGGAAAATGTGTTGATCCACTCAGAAGCAAATCTTTGACCACTGGAAGATGACTGATTTAGTATTTATCATATCATACAGCAAAGAGAGTCCATCTCCTTCCTTAGCTTGCTCTCAGTCTTAGGTTTTCCCAGTACTGTATCTTTACTAGACAAAATCCAGTGGCAAAATATCAGTTGAAGGGCTCCATCATAGTAAGGATTATACAGGAGGTTATGTGTAGTCACACAAGTCAGACTGCAAGGAAGCCGCCAATATTCTCTGTAGGACTGGGGTAGTTTGGGTGCACAGCTGTAGTCTCTCCAGGATGTGAATCTTTTTTTCCTTAGGCCCTCATGATGTTTGCGCAGTGCGTCTGGAAGTATGCAAGCTCCTTGCTGCTCGTGGCACTGCTGTGCTGCATCCTTTCTCCTCCAGCACAAGCCGGCAAGGTGAGTGAACACCTTCCGAGGCAGGCACTGAGCTGTGGGTGCAGTACAAATTGAAACTATTGATGTGAAAATCATACAGTTGAAGGAAGAGAAGTGGCGTGAAGTTATCTTTTTTTAGGGAAGGTTTTACTGTCTTGTGCAGCCCTATGTGAGTGCTGCACGATTGGACACTTAATAATGCATCTTGTCTCGCCTCTGCAGAGCTCAGAGGACATCCGCTGCAAGTGCATCTGTCCCCCGTACCGGAACATCAGCGGGCACATCTACAACAAGAATGTGTCGCAGAAGGACTGGTGAGTCTTTTGTGGAAGCCTGTGGGTTGGTCTATGACGGCTGATGCTTCAGAGATGCGAGCCTGTTTTGGGGAGGTCAGTCACAGCCGCTGCCTGCCAGCTCTTTGCAGAGGAAACCATTTCAATAGATGACACTCCACCCATGTGAGGGGGTGCTTTTTGAACAGAAATTCAGGAATCTGGGAGCTGTTATTATTAAGGCCATGAGCTGTTAGCAGATTATAGGATGACTCTGCAGACTCTTTCAGGAACTTTGAGCTAGTTAAGCTGTGAGCATAGCTTTCATTATCAGCCAGATAGTACAGATGGGAAAACCAAGGTACAGAGAAAAGACTCAACCCCAGCCCCCTTCCACAGAGCACCCTTTTCACCCTTTCCTGATACTGAGCCCTTCTTTCTATCACAGCAACTGCCTGCACGTGGTGGAGCCAATGCCGGTGCCAGGGAACGATGTGGAGGCCTATTGCCTGCTGTGTGAGTGCAAGTACGAGGAGCGCAGCACAACCACCATCAAGGTAACAGCGGGTCCTTTCTCTCTGGCTAGTTCGTTCTCTCAGTGGTGCCAGGCCAACCCAGGCAGAACTAGGCTAGAGGGGTTCCTGGAGAAGAGCCCAGAAAGAAAAAATAAAACTAGTGTGAGTAGTGCACAGCATTAGTCTCAGGGGTACCACCGGCGAGTCAAGAGGACTGCTGGCAGTCCCTGCTGCATGGGAGCCCAGTGTCATTGCGGAGGGTGGGTGACAGTGCCAGATACCTCTGACTGGGGACCCCTCTTGTTGGTCTTGTTTCACTGGCAACACATGTGTTAAGTTGGCAGAGTGCAGAGAAGTTGAGCGTGGTTTGTTCAGCGATGGCACATTTCCTCAGTGCCCAGCGTCAGCCTTCCTGCACAAAGTGACAAGAGACTTTTATGATGAGCAGACTTAGAATGGGGACCAAGTACCAGAGGCAGCTGTGAGAGGAGCTTCATGGTAGTTCTGGGGCCTCTGTGGTGCTTCTTGTCTGTATATCTGAAACCTTTGCTACCATGCTGTCCTTAAATGCAGGTGATCATCATCATTTACTTGTCTGTGGTGGGGGCACTGCTGCTTTATATGGCTTTTCTTGTGCTCGTGGACCCTCTGATCAGGAAGCCAGACGCCTATACCCAGCCCCTGCACAATGAGGAGGAGAACGAGGTGAGCGTGTGCTGCTGGGGCGCGCAGCCTGAGATGGGTGGCTGCAGTCAGGGTGGGGTGACAGCAGCGTCACGAAGGAATGGCTGACACAGGAACAGTGTCCTGCTTGTCCCCTAGTCCAGTGTGGGATGGGCACTTTTGCTTTTGGGGCACTTGGCACAGGTAAACATTTAGACTCAAATCAGCACTAGAACATGCTGAAACACAAGGTAAAATTCAAAGAGCACAAGATGAAACCTGTTCTCTGAGCTTCTAGCAGGGCTGGAGAAGAGGATGGGTTTTTTACAGTATGGCCTTGATTGGTGTCTCACAGTGTGGATGAAACCAAAAGTCAGATGGCTCCTGTTTGGATAGCGCTTAGTCACTTGGTGGTGAGATTCCAGGGAAAGATGAGTTAAAGCGTTTGTTGAAGCACAGATCTGGTCTCTGAGCTGCTGAAAAGAGCAGACTTTGAGCTGTTCCTGGTGCTGTTGGAGCCTACCTTGGGGATGGACTCTGCTGTATGTAGGCCACCTTGTTCCTTGTGCTTTCCGCAAGAACAGAATTTGCACTCAGATCTCATCTCTTTTGGGGACATCACCTCATTGTCTCTTGGGACTCGGTCTGGGTTAACTGCCTTTGGAGTTTCATTCTGTGGGAGAAGTCAAGGCACCAAGGAGAGGATGCAAAGATCATCTTTTGTGCCCTGTCACAAGAGTGATGTTCCGACTGTCTTTTACTAGCCTGAAACAAGGTTGTCCTTGACTCCCATCTCTTCACTGGGGCAGAACAGCAGGCTGGAGTCATAAGGGCTTTTCTGTATAAGTGTGGCTGTTCACAACATCCTTATTCTGCTTTCAGAAATAAACCTAGTGAAAAAAACAGCTAGATATCAATTAACCGAGATCAACTTCATAGTGGCACCTCTGCCAAGGTTGCGATGCAGAGCGAGCTCTGACCCACTGACATATTGCTGAAGGGCTGTGTCAGTGAGGAGGGGAGTGACTTTCCCCTAGTGAAGCCCCAGTCTATCCTAGGATCTGGATCTTGCTGATGCTTCTCCATTTGAGATGGTCTGTGCTTTGGACACAGCACCATGGACATCTTCCTACATAGAGATCCTGGGGTGCTGCTTTGGTGTCTTGTAGCTCTTTGCCAACAGAGCTGTTGTGAACCAGCTTCTGTAAAGAATCCCTTCTCCTTTTCTGGAGAAGAAAGGTAGGACCATGTTTGGAGAGAGCTCTGCTCTAAACCCGCTGGATGATTTTGCAAACACACTGGATGGTGCCCAAGCAGTGGGGCAGTGCAGGGTGATGTGCTCATCCCTCAGGAGGAGGCAGTTCACTGGCAATGGCACTGGCCAGTACAAGGGATGTCTGTGCGATGTGAAGCCTGTGAGGGGTTAGAAGAAGCTTCTTGGTAGGACTGAGGTGCTGGCTGTCCACAGACAGCAAGGTGAAAGACAGCTGCCATCTTTCCATCATCTCACCATCCCAAGGCCTGTGATTGCCACAGTTCCTCTAGTGATTAAGCTCTAAACCAGCTGCTCAGTCGCACTTTGAGAAAGGAAGTGGCAGTGTTTGGAGACACCTTACTTCCCCAGCCTCTGAGATGAGGCCCTAGGTCACACTGTCCTGTGTATATTATACATCACAGCAGTCACTTTTTGGCCTGAGTCTTTCAGATTCGGTTGACATGAGTGAGCAGTAGCTGCTCCACGGTGCGTATCTTACCCGTTACCTCCCTCTGCTGATAAAAAGGAGGTCTTGCAGGATGAGATGAATTGTGTTCTAAAAGTGTGGTAGCTTGGGGCAGTTCCTCTTATGGGAAGGTATTCCTTTGGAGACTGTGATTTTGCTGTGCGTGTTCCAAAGAAGAGCCTTTCTAGTCCGAGTTGGGGAGCTGGTGTCAAGGACCTCTGAACTGAAAATCGGGTTCTTTTTCAGGTTACCATGAGCCCAGAATTGCTCCTTTTGTAGAAGTTCCTCACAGAAATGAGTCGTCTGCGTTTGCGCTGGGCATGCCTTGCTTTGGTCCTTTTTCATCTCATTTTTTTTGCATTGCAGGATGCTCGCTCCTTGGCTACAGTCCCCACCCCATCTGGTGCCAGAGCCAACACAGTGCTGGAGAGGGTGGAGGGAGCCCAGCAGCGCTGGAAGCGCCAGGTGCAGGAGCAGAGAAAGACCGTTTTCGACCGCCACAAGATGCTGAGCTAGACCAGCAGCTACATAGCACCACTTCCTAAGAGACAGAGTAGCTCAGTTGGTAGAGGCAGTAGGGCATCCTTCAGGACATCTGTGGTGTTTGTCTAAAAGCTCGAACCCTCTCAGATACTCCAGTACTTCAGCCAGAGGGGCAGGCTAAAGCACTTCTGGTTTTGTCCCCCTGTCTTTTACATCTCTGCTCAGAGGCTCCTTACCTTTTGTTCACTGAGATCTGCACTGACCGTTGGCTCCATTCCTGCATGTAAATGGTTGTTTGCAAAGCTGCTGCCCTGGTCAAGGAGCCGACGTGTGCGGGGACTGCAGCTCCAGTGTTCTGTGCTCAGCCCCACAGGCGCTGCTTGCTGCGACTGAAATCTCCATCATCCCCTCCCCACTTCCCCAGTTACAGGAGGGGTCTTGGTATGAAGCACTCTATGTTGGCCAAGTCCACTGCTGGCATCAGTGGGATAAAATTAATTTTACTATGTGCTTCAGCCACCCTCCGCTAGGGTGCTGTTGCATGACAGTCTGCTGAAACCTGGAGCCCTCTGGTAGTGTGTGGCACTTCTGTGGTCTCAGAGAAACCATTTGGAGGAGCTGTACTTGTACAGTCCTGTTTAGGCAGCAAAAAAAAAAAAAAAGGTAGGAGGGAACAAAGTTACGATTTGCCCACCTCCAGCACTAGGAAGTGGATGTGTTTTGGGTCAGAGCCATTCTTCTTGCTATGCAGTTCTAGGACCTAACACCCGACCACAAACTACAAGACCTTCTCGTGTAAGTGCACGATGCTGCTCCCTGGAAGTCAGTCATTGCCGCCATTCACACTTGCCGTAGATGCCTTCTCTAAAAGATGCTGCTCTGGGATGAGGAGGCCCCCTTCTCTAGCTGGCAGTGATGTGAATTCGGGACTTGTCTGCTGCACTGGAGGGGAGAGGCAGAGAGAGCTGCCAGTGATCCCTTGTCCTTTCTGTGTGGTAAATCTAGGGGATTTCTGCTGTCTTCAGCGGAGCTTCTCCAGATTTATACCAGCATAACTGAGATAGCAGCCTGGTTCTGTGCAGAGTGGATGTCAAAAAACTATTAGTACATCCACAGGTAAGAGACCAACAGGTGAACAGAGGGATTTACATTTTAGATTTCTGTTTCTCCTGGCTTGTCAGTGCATAAATAACACATGGGGGAGAAAGTATTTCATTTGTACCCATCGTAATACCCCTTGACACTGTCACAGTGGGCTCAGTGGCATTTATGTCAAAGAGAACTGGGACAGTGGCTTTACTGGAGTGTCGGATACACTTGCTAATTGGGTCTCAGGGCCCTGGAAAGGCAACGCTTGTGCTTTTAAAAAATATAAAGAAAACAGAGTGCTCTGACTGTACTTTGACTATGGGGAGGAAAATGAAGGGATTCTGTAGTGTTTCTGTGTATATATTGATCCCACTGAAAATATTTATAATGTAGGGAAGGTGCTGAGTTTATCACATAGCATCTATATTAAATGCAGACAGATTCATTATATGCCTGGCTCTTTTTCGGGCAGATGTCCCATCGTGGCAGGGTTGGAGTCCCCACCACTGAGCTGCTGCTCTCTGTGCTGCTTTCTAGTGGAAAGAAGAAAATCACAAGTTGGGTTAGAAAATTCTCATGAGGATAGGATGGAGATGTTGTAGAACACACTGCTGCCTGGTTCATAACTTCTCCCCAAACCCCCCAAGGGTCCAGGCGTCCAGCTGCCTGTGCTCCAGCTCCACCCTCAGCTTTCCAGAACTTGAAGGGGGTTGAGGGAGCTCTGGAGCCGTCACAGAGGCCGTCAGTGGGGCTGACAGGAGTTCAGCTCTGCAGCACCCTGGGGCCAAAAGAGGGGCCTTGGAGGGTGTCTGCAGGGCCCGTGTAGAGGGACCCAGGGGGAAGGCTGGGTGCTGGTAGCAGGACAACCTGCAGCATCGGGACACACGGGCCCCTCTCCTTGTCCTGATGGGCTATAGGGGCTGGGGCCCCATGTTGATAGCCCCTGCCTGGGGGCAGGTGCCTCTGGCTGGAGTGGCCCCCAGGCCTAGCAGGGTGGGCTCTTCTCCCACCTCCTGCACCACCCTGCAGAGCATCCCCTGCTCCCAGGATCTCTCCGGAGACAGGAAGCAGCAGCAGGACTGAATAATTTTATTCTCCATCAGGAAAAGAGACTAACAAAAAAATACAGCTCTTCTTAAAATAGTGCAAAATCCTCCCAAGGGCTCTGGTGCCTGTCACATCCCCGGTCAGGTGCTCGGCGCTGTCCAGATGTCAATGCTCTGGATGATGAGCCACTCGCTCTGGCCCCGGGTCACCCGTATCCTCACGCACTCGACGGGATGCAGCACCTCCTTCTCCAGCCCCCGCCGCTCAAAGAGCCCCTTGTTGAAGATGCCCACTGGAGTGTAGAGGGCGCAGTCCCGGCCCCTGGGTCGCCGTTGCCAGCCCAGCTCCAGCATCCCCGCGCGCAGGAAGTCCCCCCAGTGCTTGCTGGAGCCCGTGCGCACGCGGATGCGGGTGACACGGGCCGGCTGCTGAAAGACGACGCAGAAAACGCTGCCGTCCACAGGGGCTTTCCCCCAGAAATAGCCCTCTGCTCTGCTGTAGGCCTTGAAGGGCTCATAGTTCTCAAAGACCGCTATGTCAGTGAACAGAGCCGCCGGCGGGTTGTCCGGCAGGTCCAGGCCGTCGGCCTCAAAGTCATCGTCCTCCAGTCGGTTGACGGTGCCCTGGAAGGAAGAGTAGAAGCCCATGTGCTGAAAAAGGGAGGGCTTGAAGCGGATGACGTCCTTCTGTGTGAGCAGGAGGCGGAAGTGGCTCAGCAACCAGTCGCACGGCATCTCCTGGTAGAAGAGGAGGAGGAAGCGAGCCAGGCGAGGAAGGTCACTGGAGTGGTAGAGCTTCCCAATGTAGCCCAGCTTGGAGAATTCGAGGGTGGCCCAGCTGGAGCCTTCCCTGGAGGTCAGTGCCTTGCGGATGGCTGTGAGGAAGGACTTGGAGCACTTCACATCATCCTCGATCATCAGGTAGTAGGTGGAAAGGTTGGCAGCAAAGGCAAAGAGGAACGCATAATCCACGTTCTGCTTGGACCTGAACCTTACTCGCTCTTCTGGGTCGTTGTAGTTCCTCTTCAGGCCATCCAGAGGCGGGTAAAACTCATGGGGAGCATGGATAAGCAGGAGCTGGCCCTGGAGGAGGCGGTGAGCAAACCTGTGGGCAATATCAGCAGCCACTCGCGCGTTCCAGCCCGGGTCCGTGTCGGCCAGGTGCACCACCACCACCATCTCCTGCAGCTCCTCCTCCGTTGACTGCTCAAAGACAGACTGCAACGTGGCCTGGAGGTAGTAGCCACGTGGCCGCCGCACTGACGCCAGCCCCACTGCCAGGAACTCTGTGAGGTGAAGAGGAGGGATTAGCGAGCTGAGGGGTGACCTGGTACGCGTCAAGGTGAACCTGTCCTACAAACCACAAGGAAGGTGGCCTGGGGGAGCTCCAGAAAGCTGGAGCTGCATGGGCGCCCTGCACAGCTAATGCCGCTTCTGGGCACATGGCCAAGTTGGGCAGGTCCTTACTTAGACCAAAGCTACTGGCATCTCAGAAAATGCCCAAGAATGGGCCAAAAACAGTGACAGGACATTGCAGGAGGCCAGGGGTTCCTTTGCAGAGGAAAAAAACCCTAAAATGTCAGCAGAAGACCCCTCCCCACCCCAGCAATAGCAGCTAATGAGGCAGGTCCTCACAGGGACTTGCAGCCACAACAGGACAGATGAACCCAGAGCCCTGCCCAGTCCAGGGCCCTGGAGCCACTCACTCTTGTTGGATGGTGGGGAGCCGGCAAGTAGACGGTAGGAGATGTTGTGAGGTGCAGAGAGGTTGTCCAGCTCCCGGAGGGCCCGCAGGACTCGGTCTTGCTGCAGTGCCTGCAGAACTGCCTCTGGTGCCAGGCCCCTGAGCTCCACCTGGACAGAAGCCACCAGCAGCCGGGTCAGACCCCAGGACCCACCAGACGGGCCATCCATGTGGGGCAAGGAGGGACCAGGAGACGCAGGGGAAGCCCCGTTCTGCCCTCCGGGCTCCAAGATCGGGGCAGGCAATCCCAGGCAGAGCTGGGGTTCGGGGACGATGCGGGACAGGGGAGGCAGTGATGCTGGGGTTAGGTCTCTGCGTGGGGCTGGGGACATGGATGCCCCCAAGCAGGACGGCACTGGGGCAGGGACTCACCTCCAGGGGATCCTCCGGGCTCTGCCCCCACCGGCTGCCCAGGAGGAGGAAGATGAAGGAGGCTGCAAGGGCAGCCATGAGGAAGCGCCTTGGGGAGCATCGCATAGCAGCGGGCCAGCGCGCTGGGGCCTGCGGGAGGAAGCGGCACGTCAGGACACAGCAGAAAACCAGGCAAGGGCCCAGAAGGGCACCTGGAGGCACCCCCAGGCTGCTCCCCCAGCACCCAGGGGTGCCCATCCGTGGGGATCGGGAGGCATCTGGGCACCATCCTCCTTGGACAAGTAGGATCCCCCCCAGTCCTGGCTGTCCAAAATCAGTGCCAGGCTCAACATCAACTGCACCTGCACCCATGGCCACAGCCACGCCGAGGCCCCGCTCTCTGTCAGCCGTGTCCCTTACTTTGTGGGACAAGAAAGCCCTTCCCAGGGGGAGGTGTCACCTCCAAGGAACGCACGTTGCTCTTGAGATATTTTTTCCTGTAGCAGAGGTGTGGCTGGAGGCTACAAGGCTCCTGGCTTAGCCTGGGGTTTTTCCATTACTAGTGCAGCCGAGGCTGCCGCGGGAGAGCACGTAAGCAGAGGGCGAGCAGGTCCCTGGCCCCCCAGCGCACACGTTCATCTCAATTGCTTAAACACTTCGGCTTGTTGGGGTCAAAGCACCTATGAATGCAAATATGTGAAGGAAAAGCTCTCATGAGCTGCTTAATAAAAAGCCGAGAGCACTTCCAGGCTCTTTTCGGAGCCTCCTGATTATTCCCCAGCAAATAGGGAAAGCAGAGGCTGGGGGCTTGGACATCCCCCAACACTCTGTACCCAGTGCCTCAAACTGAGGCCAGGCCTGGGGCTTCTTAAAATACGTTAGTGCAGAGACTCCCAGGAGAGGTCGCTAATAGCCCAGCACACGGTACCCTCGCCTTTTCCTGCGCTTTCCGGAGCGCTATCCAAGTGGAGGCTCGAGTGTCTACAAAGGGTTGTGCTCCGGCGGAAGCCTGTGTCCGAGCAGGGCACTGTGTCCCTCTTTGGCACTCCTGCTCTTCGGACGTGTCCTTGGACTCAGCTAAGAGCAGACAAGGTTCGGGTTCCTGGGGAAGAGAGGTCCCAGCGTGGCCACCTGAGCCTCGCTGCCTCCAGAGACCAGGCTAAGAAGACTGAGCTTGTTTCCTCACCTGATTCAACTTCCACCAGGGCTTGGCCAAGCCATGGAGCTTGCAGGACCTGTCTCAAGCAAGACCTGATTCCCAGGAGCTTGAACCCAGGAGATACCAAGGAAGAGCATATGGGCACCACCACGCTGGCACAGCAGCTGGGACCAAGCTGAACTCTCCCCTTGGGAATGAGCTCTCGGAGCTGCTCAAATCAAGCCCAGGATCTCCAGAACTCCATGTTCAAGTGGGTTGTTCAAGAGCAGCTTCGAGCACGTCACTGGCTCAGTGCTGAGGCCACGGAGCCGGTCGGGAACAGCAAGGTTTGGCCCATCGCCACGCGCTAGGTTGTTGTGGATTTATCCTCTATGCAGCCAAGGATTTTCCTGGCTGATCAGAAGTTTAGCTGCCAGGGAGCCGGTCCTGGATGGAAAACACGGTGCTACAAAGCAAGGCCCAGGTCCTCAGGAGCCGCGGCTGTCAGTGCAACAGGAGCACTGGGGCAGAGGGGAGCACGCAGGAAAGGGGCCCCGCTCCCACCTCCGATCCCTGCTGCTCCCGCAGCGCCTCATCGCCCTGGTATTTCCCTGTTTTGAAGGTTTAATGGAAAACAATAGATAACAGACACTGCCAGTAATTGCAACCCCCTAATCAGGCTGCTGCGCAACGAGGCACCCTTTACCCTGAGCAATTCCGGCTCCATGGGAGAGCGCAGAGGCCCAGCAACTCCAGCCTGGCACCCGGCGGTGCTCAGGGCTCCTCCGCAGGGCATCCCCATCCCCGTTTCTTGCCCAATGCCTTTGGCTCGTGCAGCCTTCCCTGTGGCTTCGCGCTGCACGGGAGGTCCCTCGGGAGCAGCGCCGGGACAGTGGGCGCGTGGCCGGAGCAGCGGGGAGCTCCAGCTCGCGCAGAGCGAAACGAGCGCCTCTGCTTCGCTAGGACCCGCAAAGAGCCCCGCGACCGCAGCAGCGGTGACTCCGTCCCACAACGGAGGGGAAGGAGAACGGGAAATTTGTGGCCTTGTTTTCATTGCCCACCACAGGCTCCAGTCTGACCCGTTTGCAATCGCCCCTGCACCAGCAACAGATCCAACCCTTGCAACAGGCTGGGCTGAAACTAGGATTTCACGTTGCTAAATGGAATTTCACATTGCTAAATAAAAACATCCACAGTATTCCCAAACTGAGGAGGGTTGGCAGGAGCTCTGGAGACTCCCATTGCCGGCAGAAGGGATTTCTTGGATAACGAGCCGTTCCGCAGGGGCAGAGCCCATGGATGAGGCAATGCAAACACCCACGGCCGCAGCTCCCCGTGGCCTCTCCGTACCCGCCGGGCAGTGCTGGGTGTTGCCCGGCGGTGTCAGTGCCCCCACCACAAAGCCCCGGCCCCTGTCACCCTCCCGGAGCCAGCGGGGTCGGGAGGGAGCAGTTCCAGATCCCAGGACGGAGCCCAACCCTGGTACGGAGCTCCCGCTGAGCCGGCCCAGCCTCCTGCCCTGCTCTCCATGTGCCTCCCTGTTTCTAGGCTCATCCCAGGGTGAGGAAGGAGGGAAGAAGCCGCAGCTGTCCATCCCTGGGCAGCGGGGGGTAGAGCTTTGGGGTCAGCACGCCGGTTTCACCAGCCAGAGGGGCCTCGACGGACACCCAGGCAAAGGGGCGCTCGGGGCCGACGGGGGGTCTCTGCGGCTGCCGGCCCCGGGACACCCCTTTCCGGGAGCCCCCCCAGGTCCCCGAGCCGCCCCGTCCCCAGGCAGACGCCCTCGCGCGGCCCCGAGCGGGCGGGCTCGCGCCCGCGGACACAGCGGAGACTTACGGGGCGGCCGGGAGCCTCGCTGGGTCTCACCAGGGTGCCGGGCCCCGGTGGCTCCCCGAGCGCGGCCGTTCTGGCTCCGCAGGCCCCACCCCGGCCCTCACCTGCAGAGGAGGGGCCTCGGCCGCCCGGCACAGC
>VZSV01000212.1:131640-147464 GCA_013398735.1 Nothocercus julius | reverse complement strand
TGCCAGCTCGGCAGCCGCCGCGCGCGGGGCCGCGAGACGTCGCGGCTGCGTCGGCGCAGCCCCAAACCGGCGGCTGCCCCGAGCAAGCAGCTTACGAAGCCACCGAGTAGCAGCAATAAACAACAGCTGGGCCGCGCGCGTCTCCTGCCAGCCAAAGATCCACCTGCAGCAGCCAAGGAGAGGGACAAATCCTTCCTGGCATCCCACGCCAGGCCTCCTCTCCCTTCACGCGCTGCCTGCTTATCCACATGGAAATCCAACCCTATTTTCCTCCTCTTTTGGCTGGCCCAAACCCATCCTACCTTTGATTGGGTCCAATTTCCTTTTTTTTTCAGGCTCTTTTGTCTAAAAATCAGCTGTAAAATCTGTCTGGGAGCACAGCAGGTCCTAGTTCAGGTCGAGCCTTGGGCCTCGGATGCCGTCGCGAGGCCGGCGGGAGGTGCGGGAAGAGAAGGCAGGGCAGGACACGGCGCTGAGCCCGCGGTGCCGGATCCCGGCACCAAGGGCACCCACCGGCTGTTAACGGCCAGCAGGAGGGCACCGAGGGCACCGCGCGAGCCCGGGGACGCGGCAGGGGTTGGCGGCCCGATCGCACATAGTGAGGAAACGATGCCGGGCTCGGCGGGCTGGTCCTTCCTGCCCGTGCAGGAAGGAAGGAAAGGGAGGGCAGAAAGCTGGAACACGGTGCCGATCGCTGCCGCGGCCCACGGGGGCAGCGCGGCCAAACCCGAGCAGCCGCGGTGGGACACGGCCAGGCAAGGCTTCATTTTGGGGGCTCTTGGCTATGGGGTGGAGAAGGGAGGAGACACTGCCGAGGCGCTGGCAGGAAATCTTTTGCTCCCAAAAGATCCCCTTTGGAAGACTCCAAGGGGTGATGGCGTGAGGATGAATCTCTAGGGCAGCTTTTGGCCCTCTCTGGACAAGTTAGTGAACTCCGAGGTAGCAGGTGAGGACGTCTTGGCCGCGATGGAGCCCTCGGTGTCCCTCACCTTGGGGGTCCCGGCTCTTCACCCACCTGCAGAAATGCTGGGTCCTCTTTGCCCTCCCCAGCGTATCCCACAAACCCAACAAGCAAGGAAACCCTAGGGCCCCGGGGGCTGCCAGGAGAAGATCCCTGAAGGAGCTGGAGAAGATTCCCAGCCAGGCCCCCGGAGTGGGAGCCACCTCCAAACCTCCCTCTGACCCAAGGCGCCTCTTTCTCTCTCTTCTCTCTCTCTCTCTCTCTCTCTCTCTCTCTCTCTCTCACTTTTTGGTTCACCAACTTAATCTTTCTGCTTGAGGAAGAGGGAGGAATCCAGGACTACCCGGGGGTAGCCTAAAGCGGGCCAAGGTGTCGTTTTCCTTGGAACAAATTTGGAGTGAAAAGTGGTTCCCGTTATCCCCAGGTGCAAGGGCTGTTTTGAGGAGGGGATGAGGAGTGGGAAGAGGGGTGCACCAATACAAGCACAGATGTGCACAGATGTGCGTACAGATGCCCCCGCATCTCTCTAGACGTGCGCCCGGAGCGGGGCGCGGAGGAGGAGCGGGAGAGCGGAGGCGAGCACCGAGCACGGAAGAGGTCCCGGGGCCGGGCAGGAGGAGCCACCCGCTCGAGGCCCCTGCCGCAGGGGCAGCTGTCACCCTGCCCCGACACAGCTCCCTGTGACACCCGAGCCCTGCGCGGAGCCGGGCTGCATGAGGACGGGACAGTGGCCAAGTCCCCCCTCCCAGTGGGGGACACCGGAGAGCAGGGCTGGATTAAGTTACCACAAGCTCCATCTCTTCATTATTCACAAGGCTGAGCAGGACAAAGCACAGACAAACCAGGGCCCCGAGGGCCCGGGAGAACAACAGGAGCCAGGGAACTGCGTCACGGCTCCGTGCCTCCTTTCGGGCATCGTGAGGGACTTGGGTCCCACACTTCCAGGGCTGAAGACTGCGTACAAGACACCTATCGTGTCATGGAGCAACACCAGGCAGCGCCCCTTTGCTCTGCACAGGGGAGCAGGGGGTGGACGTGCCCAAATCCCCACAGCTGCACGTGCTGGGAGCAGGGCGAATGGCTGCAAGGCAAGAGGGGCACTGCTGGGAGCCCTCCTGCAGCCCTGGGGGTCGGAGGAGAGGACAGGACCTGCCCAGGAAGCCTGGGACTCACCACGAGACCTTCAAAGACACCGGAATAAATAAAAGCAGCACCCCAGACATCAAGGGTTTAACGTCCCCCTCCTTACTGACAGGCACCAACGTCATGTGCCCAGCATGGACCTGGCACCAGGAGCCACTGGTTCAGGGATAAGCAAAACTGGGGAGAAGACAGGTCCAGGAGCCCCTCGTAACTTGCTTGAGTAAAACATACCTTCATTTAACAGATATGGAAACGCACGGCCCCGAGATGTGCTTCACGTTCCCTTCCCGAAGCAAGGGCAACAAGCACACCAATTACCCATCCGCACTGACCCGCGGCACCGCTCCGGAGGCGAGCGCAGCTCCTGCGCTAGGAGAGAGCTTCAGACAAACCCGTGTCTGCTCCGTCATCCTCCTCTTTCCCTCTTCTGGACAGCCACATACCGACTCCTCCAAAATCTTGAGAAAATGGCTTACATCAGCGACACACAAAGCACAAACTACGGAGATCTGTCTCCAAACCCCCCGTTCCAGCAGTGCTCTGCACACAAGTGCTGAAGGACTCCGTGCAGGCAAGGACGCACGGCAAAGCCCACCTTGAAGCACCCGCTTCAAAGCACCTAATTTTCTCCAAATTTGGCTTTGATGGAAGAGACATCCTCCCTAGGGCAGCCTACACTACCAACTAAAAAAGGCTTCCCACTTAAGACAGCAAAATTTTACAAAATTGACTTTTTTTTTTTAACTTATTAAAAAGAAGCTACTACATAAGCACTGAGGACTTGTTGCTGCAAGTTCAGAGATACCTAGTGACATTGCAAGGCAAATTAAAGATTTTTCAACCTAGAGCCTCTTCCCTTTTCTGTGGGCAGTTTCTACTGCACAGCCCTTGGGCAGAAAGTATCCTTGCAAAAGCAGCTTTGACAGAGCTCCAGCAGGAATTAACTTTGTTATCACAGTTATGTCTTCCTTTACTCTACCTTTTATTACCTGGTTTCAAAACAACTTACCTGTTGGCTTCCACGCCCTTGCTCAGCAGCAATGAAAAGGGAAAGAGCAAGGCAGTTTTCCGATACGTTTGTTCAAAGTTCGTATCACAGAGTGAGTATCTAATGTAAACGCAAGCTTGGGACAGGTGTCCTTGACGATCACTTATACAGCGGCCAAGCGACACACAAGAAACTCCTGGCGGGCAGCTACAGGGGACGCAGAGATGATGGAGAGTTTGCACAGCTGATTCAAACCGAGGAGGTAAAATCCCTCTCTCCAGCCACCCTCTTTTCCTGGAGTTTCAGTAAGCATTATACACCGCCAACACAAGAGTGCTTAGTTATTCCTGCCCAAGACAAGATGTGGTATGAAACGGGACTGATAGGCTCATGCTTTGTATCAACAAGCTGCGGAGCTCAGGATCTGGTTACTGTCATCACCGTTACTCACCTGCGCCCTCTGCCCTGCTCTCACTCCTCCGTGAGACTGTGAGCAGCAAGAGCGTTCACCTGCTGCATTTCCAGGCCCGGGTCATTCTTGACATGACAGCACTTGCGATTCCAACAGGCCCAGACTCAGCACCCCACTCCCTTCTCCAACAACCCACTGCCACAGTAGTTTCAGAAAGCTGGGGGTTCTTCTTGATTTGTTCAGCTGAGGACTTGCTGCTCCTAGGCTATCCAGCAACAACAGGTCAATGCTTCTCCATTGCTTGTATAAAAACTCATGTCCTTCACAACTGCTTCATTTTTATTCATTTATCCCCTGCATCTCCCCCCACTCTTTTCATCTTCTCTGAAAAGTATCTTTGGACTTTAAAAGTTTAGATCTTCTCAAGGGGAAACATCAGTGTGAGAACGTGGAGTATCTTTACATTCAAAGCCCTTTCCCTTACAAATCTTCTTTGAAATAATTACTTTGATCTTTTATGCTTTCTTTGTTTTAACTCACATCTGACAACTGGCATCATTGTTGATCACTGCTGCTTTGATTACTGCTCCTAAGACAACGAAATATCACACTGTATTTGAATGCAATCATGCTGCAGCAAAACAAACAAGAATTTTGGTTGTGAAATTGCTTCTGGTCATATTAAAGCTTCCTGCTTCTTCCCAAACAACAGAAAACAGGACCACTTTCATTAGCACCAAAAGGATTTTAAATGAACAGTTCCAGGGAGCTCCTTTCAAATCATAAAACATGAATTTTTACATAAAAGTGTGTTTACAAATTTTTTTCCGCTTTACACTCAGCTCTGCCCGTCACTGACCGAAGTTATATACATAGATACTAGCTCAGTAGCTTCAATCACTTGCAAGGAGACTGCAGAATTTATTTAAGAAATAAAAAGATTTCCTGGTTCCTAGGAATTCTCTTCAGCCTGCCAGATTCAGTCACCTGCCGGCTGCTGCAGACTCAGGAGGGCACTAAGCTTTTGGAGAGAAGGGGTACTGCGGGTGCCACCAATCCAGCAGCCGCACGCTGTGCACAGGGTCCAACACAACCTGCACTCCTTGGTCCAGCCGGGCTTTCTTGCCACTGCGAACAGGGGCATCCTGGAACACCAGGCGCACACGATGATGCCTCATGTCCGTACTCACGTTGATGGTGAACTGCAAGAAAAATCAAGAAAGACAAGGATGAGTTCTGGGAGATATCATTGCTATTCTAGAAATATCCAGTTGTCTGCAGAGACTGTGGTTACAGTCTCAGATCACTGACTCTGGGTATCAAAATAACTTCTTTTTGATTAAGTCAACATTTAAAATACAGAACTGATAACTCTGTCCAGGTAAGTTTTTCACCTGTACACACACACACACACACACACACACACACACACACACACCAAAAGAATTTCAGAAAAATCGAAACAGCAAATGAATGGAAGAACTTCAATTAATCTAAAAGTGAACTGTTAGGAAGTCAAAACTAAATCCATTTACAGTATTTCAGGTGCTGCCAGAAAAAGGCTTCAATTCATTACTCATATTAAGACCATTTTTTTCTTGGCACAGGCTATATTTTAAAGCCTGACTTACAGTCACACATGCTGCCCCAGGCCTTACTGCTTATCCTGCTGTGAGCACATGTGGTCTGCTACTTTCTGAAATAATACTTCTTTTTGGGACAACTTTGGGGATGACTGAGTTTGTCAAAGCGGGTTCAAAAGCTGCCGTTTCCCCCTGCAGTGAGGTACCATCATCATCAACCTGGAACCACAAAAACACTGCAACACTGTTCCCTGCTGGAGCATTGATAACTAACAACTCCCAGCCACAGCAAACCCTCAGCTTCTTGCAAATTCTCTACATCACTGATATTGCTTACAACAAAAAGGCAAGAATTGATGGGTCTGCAGAATCCAATTGAGGAAATCCTCAGCAACACCTCTAAGAATTAACTTGGAGATGCCAACAACTAGTTAGTTGATGTAACATCATGATTTACATCAAACCACAGGGACCAGAAGTCTCTTTTTCATCTCCTAATAGAAACTCTAAGTACAAAGTCAGCCCACTTCGCAACCATGGGCAAACACTTACCAAGGTAAATGTCATACCCATGACTATTGGCACAAATATGAAGTTAAAGGTGGTGATCTGCAGTAGACAGCAGTCCTGATCAGGGTTTGTATGGACTTCCTCGTACTGAATGGGTGGCTGAAGACCTTTGCAACAGTTGCTCTTTAACCTGGGCGACTTGAAAGAGAGATAAATATTTACTTAGCTACTCTCAAGGTTGTTTATACAGCATGCTTATCATGAGAGCCATAACTCGCATTTTTCCATTAGCACATGTTGGCTTCTACGGGGAATCGTTCTCAAGCTAAGGCAAGAAGTTTGAGATTTAGGCTCAGTTTTGACCATGAAACTCAAAAAGTCTGTTCTTTTTGTTTGCAATGAGTAACGATAACCTAAGGATTAGGTTATTTGGGGTGACAAATGATCCATGTCTTAAACTGGAGAAAGAATAATAAATGAGGAAATAAAAATGTAGGAATCTGAAGAGGTAGGTAGCATAGACTGAATATTAAGTGTAGTTTCACGGTGTGCTCTATCATGGGATTCAGAGTTTCCATTTATTGTATGAATTCAGCGTTGTCCTTTCCACCACCCAAAAAAAAAAAAAAAAAAAAAAAAAACTAGAACAAGGAACACCTGAAAACAGAAAAAAGGGTCAAGAAACAAAGAATCCAGACAGAAATGCAAAGGCTGAGGCGTGACCTTTGAGGAGACAGATACAGTAGCTCCTAAGCCACTTCAGAGACAAAAGATCATCCTGACACAACTGCGCACCAACTTGTCATATTTTGGAGTAAAAAATTGTGCGAGGTTAGCACAGTTTGATTGACCTGAGTGAATGGAAGCTACTATCCTTCAACAGCCAAGGAGAGAGTCTGATGGGTTCTGGGGTGCATTAGGAAGAGCGTCTCCAGAGGCAGGTGAACCTGCCCCTCTACTCAGCCCTGCTGAGGCCACACCTGGAGTACTGTGTCCAGTTCTGGGCTCCCCAGTACAAGAGGGATGTGGAGCTGCTGGAGAGAGTCCAGCACAGGGCTACAAGGATGATCTGGGGCCTGGAACATCTGCCCTATGAGGAAAGACTGAGAGAGCTGGGCCTGTTCAGTCTGGAGAAGAGAAGGCTGAGAGGAGACCTGATCAGTGTCTATAAGGACCTCAAGGGAGGCAGTGAGGAGGATGGGGCGGCCTCTTTTCAGTGGTGACCGCTGATAGGACTTGAGGACAACAGCCACAAACTGAAACACCAAAAGTTCCACAGGAACTTAAGGAAAAATTTCTTAACAGTGCGGGTGCCAGAGCCCTGGAACAGGCTGCCCAGAGAGGTTGTGGAGTCTCCTTCTCTGGAGATCTTCCCAACCCGCTTGGACACAGTCCTGAGCCACAGGCTCTAGGTGACCCTGCATGTGCAGGGGGGTTGGACTAGATGATCTCTAGAGGTCCCTTCCAACCTTAAGTATTCTATGATTCTATGATGAGTCAGCCTGATCATCACTGAATGTGATTCCACACCACAGATGCCAGCCCATCACAGCTGGTCTTATCTGCTTCTATTAACACTGTCAGCAGAAAGAGGAAGATTAACCTGAGTAGAGAAGACAGTTTCCCATCACTCATACACGGTCTCTCCCACTCCAAAAGATGGCTTGGCTGGATCGCTGGGGGAAGTAAGTACGTATGTAACTTAATTTCAGCTGGAATGGCCCCAAAAGCAAGCCTGACCAGCCTTCACCATGGGGGCTTCATATATAGCAGCTACAGGAGATACAAGACCCTTGACTCAGACTTTGAGTTATGTCCATAATTAAGAGTCCTTGAAGGATCTCTGTAATGACAAAACTTTATGAGGTGAACGACAAAGGTATGTGGAGTCAAGCTCAGAAACACATGTCAAGCGGTCTCCACCTGCGAGGCAGCGACCCCGGGTTTCGCCTATAACAACATTCTCCAGATCTTCATTAACTTGGGTGTGCAGCAAATACTGCCAAGTTTAACTCCATAGTGGCATTTGTAGTTCACCCATAGAGACAACCTGGTCTAACAGCTCATTTGGTCATGGCAAGTAGTGAAGCACAAAATGGTCAGTACCTCCTAAGGGGCAGAGGATGTCATCCACGGGTCAGCCGTCCTGCCCTTCAGACGCGCCGTAGGCCCTGCTGCTCCACCAAAAATAATGGGGGTGTCTTTAAAGGGCAAACACTTCTGCTGACACCATAACGGCTCCAGTGTCCCACACAAGCTAGACTAGGGAAAGAAAAAAAGGAAATTAAAGAGGAAAAGCTAGATCCAATAACATTGTGGACTGGGGGCTCTTGCCACATGCAGTTTACGGAGGCATCCGCCATTATTTTCGGTGACCCATAAAGGTATAACCAAAACCCATGAAAGCGAGGACGCGGGGAGGTATCGACAGAACCTCCTCCATACCCACTGTGCCTGGACATTTCAGTGCACAGTAACATAGCTGGAGCTCAGAGTCTTGCAACACAGTAGCAGAGCAAGACCACACTCCTGATAACTCTTCTCTGCTCCAGGGGGTTGGGTCAGTCCCCTACTGTTCTAACAGAGACTCATCACCATTTAATTTCCTTTTTTTTTTTTTTCTTTTTAAAGCTGGAAAACAAAAGATTGCACTTCCAGAATCTTTCCAGAACTGTTAGTACAGTAGAAGCGCTTGCAGTGGGCACCAAAGCCGTTATGATGTCAATGTGAATGGTTCTAAGATGCCAGCCCTGGCAGTGTCACCTCTTGGGTTTCTAGCTCGCACGGCCACGCCACACGTCCCAGCAGTGGGCATGTCCTAGTGGGAAGTCAAACTCCAAAGGACTGTGGTTAAGCTGGAATTTCCTAGAAGTATTTTGGTCTTTAACTGTTCAAGACAGACAACATCCAAACTGGGGATTTGGAGAGAGAATGAAAAGTTCTGGATGCAGAGATGAAAGACCCACATGCAGAAACGCTGCTTTACTCCTGCTCTGCAGCACCACCTGCTTGTACTACTGCTGCTAACTTTGCTCCCTGAGCAGGGAAACACACTCTTCCCAGTATCGTCACAGAGAGAGGAAGGAAGAAGGTAGGGAAGGAGAGATGTCACTCAGGCAGATGGGGTTGCTGTCTTTTGCATGGAGCAGAAAGAATGGTTGAACCAAAATCCCTTTCCTTTCATTCCAAAAGCCTCATTCAACAAGTGTTTGGATTTGGAGCGGGGGAATTCACATTGTTGCTTAAGCAGTTCCTTGAATATCAGCCAGTTGTGAGTTAAAACCAGACAAGAAACACAAAGGCAATTGAGAGTTAATGATAACAGCAATTAAAGAGGAAAGGATAGGCAAGTGCTCCAAGCTTGGAATAGCAAAGGGAATCGCCTGCCACACCAGAGACAAATCCTTCACAGGCCAACACAATTGCAGCCCCAGTCCCAAGGCAGACATTTACTCTGCACGTTTGCCATGTTCACAACTTCCCTACCCTCCCTCTTGCAGAAAACAGAGATGATGGATGACTTAGAGGAGACGTAGTATGAAATCAGTCCCTTTCTGAGGCTATCATTGTCGCTTCTGATGCTCTCCAGATGCCTGCTATGGAGAAAAGATGTATTCTGGTAGACAGTGTCAGAATAAAGCAGAAGACACGAATGCTGACCCTACCTCAACCTCCTTTCAACAACAAATTTGCAAAAGAGGATGGGAAAGCTACAAATTATATCACCAGCACTTCTGATTTTCAATGAAGCAAGTGTTTTTGCTGATTACGAAGTTATCATGGCAGGACTTAGGCACCCAGAAAAGTAAGATCCCTTATAGTAGCAACTGTACAGACACAAGTAACCAGAAGCCTTTTAAAAACTGCTATTCTAAGCTGAGAATTAAGCTCTTAATTAATTAATTTAAGCTCTAAAAACCAAGCTTCCCTGGGGATCTCTAAACAACATTTTTTTCTCCTTAGAAAGAGAATAAAAATACAGAAAAAGCAACATCTCAGACACATCCCCCTTCCCAAGCACTAGCACTTACTCTGGAATTTTTTAAAGTGCTAGGAGTACTGTCTGGAATAGCTGGATTCCTGGAGACTCGCGATGCAAAAGGTTCATACATATGGTATAGCGACCGGATGACACACGCACGGAGGCAGTGCAGCTTTTCCATGGATTCTGGTCGCAAGCGGAGAGGCAGGTACGCATCCAGGCTGTAGTGCCTGAAAAGCAAAGGACAAAGCCAACATGCTTGGAAGGGTCAGAAAGCCACGGAGATCTGTAGAAAAGAGCTACAAAAATCAACGTTGAGCAACACCTGAACATCTGAATGAACATAGGGGGGGACCAGTGATCAATTCTGAATGTTGCAAGAGCTTTCTAGTCTCTATGAGAAATCACATGGCAGTCACAAACTGCTTTGTACTCTTGTTGATCATCCCTCCTGAGCAATAGATCCATAAAAAAAGAAATCAGATCTTCCCTCCTGAAGGCAAGCGTGAGTGGCATGCACAAGGAAAGGAGAATTTGTTTCATATTCTGACCACTTCTCTGCTTTTCTTCTCTTCCTTATTTTATTTAGCCCATTACCACCAGGGAGACTCCTCCTAAATGCTTGGCACTACCCTTAGTTTCCTTTATGCCTTCCTAAACAGAAGAAGGTGACCACAATCAAAGCTAGCTTCAGGCAGGGCAAGTTTTCTATCAATCATGCTCGGTTTTTTAAAGGCAGGCAATGGAGAGTAAACCACGTGCTCTCTATGTTAACAACAGAAGCATGTAGGCTCTGGCAAACCGAAAACCAGAAGATGCATTGAAATCTTGTAAGGAGCATATGGGAACATGTTGCCATGCAGAGATCCCTTTCCAGACCCAAAGCAGATGCACCCTTTCAGTGTCCAAAGGGACTTATAATACAATATAATCCTGTAATATTCCCTTTTTTGCAGTTCACTGGTCATCACTGAAACACCCTACCAATAGCTAAAAATGGTCTTTAGAGCCTCACCTTCTATACAGCCTGGTCCAAAAGGCAGCAGTGCAAGTAACAGTCCAGGCTTTCTTGCAGATCAGAGAAAACCGAACGATGTCTTCAGGGCGAATGTAGGATGCCAGCAGCAGCCAGATATCTATGGGATACTCTTCTCCGCCATCACCATCGGGATTTTCTAAATGCAGTGAACATGCATTACTGTAATAAAAAACCTCTTCTCCAAAGCACAGCCAGAGTTAAGGTCTATGCTTTCCACTGCTCCCACAGGGTGAGTAACTTGAGTTTGTGTATGTGGGTTGAACACAGGCTGAATGGTCATAAGTTTCTTGCAGAAGCCCTGCCAGGCAGCACATACATCCAGTTACTGCAGTTTCTCAGTAATTAGCTGGTTTCTTAAGTCTGCATTTTAATCAAAGATGGCAAACTCTAAAGAAATTCATAACAGAACAGAATGGCTCATTCTCCCTCTCTGAAGCATTAAAAGCTCTGCAGAAAGAACTGAAGCTTCACAGATTCATTTCATTTTAGCAGTGCCTTTAAGTTAACAAAACCATGTTTTTCCACAGACCATTCTCAAAAAAATATTATAAGAGATAAGAATTTAACTGAACAATTAAGTTACTCAATTGAGTGTTAGTTGTTGGGATATTCTTAAGAGGCTAAAGGACCTCATTCAAGACTGGTATATGGAAAAGAGACTGGGGATTCAGATGAAAAAGGGATGTCCTTCCGGACAAGACAAGCTCAAGATTTCAGGTTTTGTCTGCACTTAGCTCTCAAGAAAAAAAAGATCAAATTTAAAAAGAGAATGTAGAAAATGATCTGTAGATCTGCCACTTGTACTGCTTAAAAATAATTACAAGAGGTGACAGCCTTTCAAATGTTTGTTTCTTCATCTTCAGGAGCAGAGATTAAAAAAGCATGAATTTTATTTAGAGTAAAGCAATCCTCAACTCTCTGCTACTGCACGATTGATCTAAGAAGCCAGCTGAATTCTTCGGGCAATAAGTTTTACAACAGCTGGGTTTTAAAATGAGGATGATAGGGAAATTAAACAATTTGTTGGAAGTAAAACAAAGTGGTAGAACAGAAACTGTCTTTCCATACATAAACTAGCTACTGGGATATTCCTATCCTTCCAGGATTCCCAAAGACAACTTAGTAAATAGAGATTGAAATCCCATCCCAGAGGACTGCTGTGTATTTACAACCTGTAGTGGATGATTTGTTACACAAAGCAGTATCTTTAAGTAATAACTTTACACACTGCATAAAGTATAGGCACTGAAGGATATAGCTCCTCAGAATTAGCTTTCCATGATAACACTAGGGCTAAATTCACTCAGTTGCTCTCCAAATCCATTTGTAGTAAAGGGCAGGTTTGGAAATATCCTAAAAACAGAGCCTGGATTCTGCCCACAGATACGTGGTGGATAGAAAGTTTCGTTGTTCAAAGCAAATCCTGCTCTCACCGATACTTTCGGTGAAGAAGTATGACAGAGTTTCCTAACTCTTCAATAGAGGAGCATTAGTATTTCAAGGCTGGCAGTAAATCAGTGAAAGGAACAAGATCTTCAGCTTTGATTGTGTGCCCAAACCTCTGCCTTCGTGAAAAGTCAACATTTTTGTCCGAGTCGCAGCAGGTTTCTCAGTAGAGCTGGGAATGGTGGTTTAATCCCTTTAACTTGTACACACACAAGTTTCAGAGCCCCAAGAAAACCCACAGGACTAGGCTGTAAATAGCAGTCCCTAACACCACAAACAGAAAAACATCCTGGAAAAGCCCACACAGAGCTGTCCCCGGAGAGGACCACGACAGTACCTTTGTGTCTTTTGCTTTTCTTCTTTCTAGATGCAGGACGCCCGTTGATACTTTCCTTTGTGTCCGTTTCATCGCTGCTATCACAAGAGTCTCCAGATACAGAGAGAACTTCCTCAGCAGGAACACAAGAAGCTTCCAAACCGCAGAGGGATTTTACTAGAACAAGAAGCAATGACACGCTATGAATACACTAAAGGAGAGAAGGAGGCAGCCCAAGTTCAGGAGATCTTTCAGTCCAACTGCAGCCAGAACTCTGCCAGGGCCACTGCTAAGAAATAACAGTCTAGCCGTGTTAAAGCTCTGTAATGACACAAGCAAGTGAAGCCTGGGCCTGAGGATTACTGTGCCAGAGCAAGATTAGCATGGGCGAGTGAATTGAAAACATAATTACTCTGTCTCTGTTTAAACGAGCAACACGGTTGACTTTCCAGCACATTAAGCAGATGATCCTGTTGCTGTAGCTGAAACCAGCTGCAATTCTGAACGAAACAGCCCTTTTCCAAGGTTCCCCAGCATCAGAACTTCTTGGCACAACCACGGCCACTCTTTCTGTGGGAAGGCTGCACCCAGCCCATAACCATCCTACACACACAGCAAAGGTAGCCCTTTGATATATGCAATAAAGAGATTGTGGGGCTGAAGAGAGACAAACAGCCAGCAATGTAAACCGGTGCCAAGCACCGGAGCTCGATTTATTCTAGCATTTAGAGAAGGAAAAGTGCCCTGGACTAATGAGGAAAACAGCAAGTGAATTCAGTGTTTCTTTGCTGTGCCTGGGGAGATGTTTAAGACAATACCGTTAGGAAACTTTATTTCTGAAATTTAGTCTATTAACTGAGGGTTCATTAGGCATTCAAGTGCGAGCCCATAATAGGTTAGTCCCAAAAAAGGGAGGAAAAAAAAAAAAAAAAAAAGGGCAGCCCTAACTACAGCATCACCACATAAGTCTTTGCAAAAACATTAATTTCTCTGCACAACCCAGTAATGCAAATTTACAAAACTTGAATTTCAACCCGAAGTGCTCACATGGAAAAAAGACCTACTATCCAGAGGCGGCTGACACTGCCACAGCAGACTTGGCACTTCCCGAGCTTTTCTAATCCAGCAAACTTTAGGTTCGAGAAACTTTTATATAAAGCAGTTACCATCATAAGACCCATTAGACTTGAAGTGATGGGAGTGACAAGAAGAAAAATATGAACTGACCATAAATAAGCTTAGTTTAGATATGTTCTTACTTCTGACCACAGAGAAATGAGATTCCAAAACAGTAACAGGAGGAGAGAGTCTGAAGATAGAGATTGACCAGTTTAGAAAGAGGGACTGCACAGCCTGGTATTCAGCCACAGCAGAGGACTAGACCCAGGAACAAGGCGATGCTGTCAATCCTTTCCTGAACCAATTTTTCCTTTCTTTGCACAGTGTATTTGTAAAGTGCACGCAGCCAGGGCAGTAATTTCCCCTTCAAGCTGTCAAAAATTACTGCTTTCTCTATGGGATCTTCTACATCCAAAGACAAGCAGATGGCAATGCAAATTACAGGACGTTAGGACAGCAAGATGGTGATACTCTGCAAGGGGAAGCAAAAGCCAGAGACTGACAAGGGGCCTGGAGAAAAATTCTGTCACATCAAGATCAGAGCTGATACGTCTCTTCATACCCCAGATGTGCTCTGTGTTACTATCTCACCAAACAGGCACTCGCTCCTTATCTCACGGCAGTCACGACCCTCGCTGAAGGATTCGGTTGTGGCAGGGAAAATCTCAGGAAAATTCTATCCAGCCTCTGCTTGCCCATGAAACTCTCTGCTTGCTGGCAGCCACTCCCGGAGCCAAGTCCACTTGGCACAAAGGGAGACAGCAGGTGAGCGAGGTCAAAAGCTGCCGCGCTCTGAGCTGGCGCCCTGGGCAGAGGCTGCAGGCTCCTCCTGCTGCCGTCCTGAGTCACGACTGCACCAGGTAATACCGTGACACTGGGTGCAGAAGGAACAGACAACATGGCGTGCAACATATGAGGCTAAAGTGCAACACTTGGAGGCAAAGCAGAGAACATCCAACAGTGAACAGGAGGAGGACTGGGAAGGGGGAAGGCTGTTCCAGAACAAGGAGTGAGAGGGAGGTGCCCTGATGGGAAAACATGAGAAATAGTGGCTGAAAAAAAACCATTCAGCAGCATCACTATGCAGTACAGATCCCCCACACAGGCACCTGCACAAAGAGCACCTTTTGCTGGAACATGTGAGGTTACAGCAAGATAATGAGGACTCTCTCATTTAAAAAGAGCTCCGCAGTCACTGTTTGTGTTATAAAATTAATCTCCACCCCAACTCTACCTGTGTGACAACTTAAGAGGCAAAGTGTAAACATTAACTGCTGTCATTCAAATAGGGTGTGTGAGGTCAGAAAGTTGCCATTACCCTCAACGGCTAAAAACCAAGGAGGAAGTAGATGACAAAATATTGCTTTCCGGAAGCTGCTTGTTTACTCAGTTTGCACAGAATCACCAGCAATAGCCTCTCGGCAGTTTTCTACAAAACCACCTGTCTAAGGTCCTAAGCACCTGATTTTGCAGAAGAACAGACATTTTCAGGCATCAAACTAAGCAGCCAGATCCTCCCAGGCCATGGAGGAAGGAGGGGGAGTTTCCCCAGATCTCCCAGGCACTGCAGAGCCCAGCGAGGGGGAATGCAGCCCCCACCCAGAGGCCATCGGGGCTCCCCAGCGCAGACTCACCCTCCTGCTGCACTGCGTTGGCCACAGCCTTTTTCACCCGTCCCGATTTCACGACGGCTGGGTCGGAGTTCGCATAATCTGCAACTGTCACTGCAGAGAGCTGGGTGTCAGGGGAAGAGGGAGCACAGGGGAGAGACCAGGACCCGCCAAGGGAACGCGCTTTGCAGACTTGGGCGGGAGCTGCCCACCCACAGAGCACGGACAGAGCCCAGGTGCCGCTCTCTGCTGCAGCCCGTGGGGCTACCGGCACCGGGTTCCCCCTCATAACGGACCAGTTCACGCTCAGGCAAAGCCAAACGCAACCCGCACCTCCCCCCGCCCCCAACACACTGTCACCCTCTAGGCCCGGCTGCTCCTTCAAGGACCCAGCAGCTGCCAGAGCCCAGCTCGAGGCCACCCACGTTACCCCCTGCCCCCCAGCCAGGCCCAGGTGTCCCAAATCCCAGGCGAGGCCGCTTCAGCCTCCAGAGCCGGCCCGGGCCGCCCCCTTCCCTCACATGGACCGGGGCCCAGGCCCTTCCCCTGGCACCCAGCCCCTTTCGCGGTGCCTCAGCCCCCTCCCCGGCCCGGACAACTCGGCCCTGGTCCCCGGGCCTAGGCCGCGGCCCCGCCCCCGCGGCGCTCACCGCGCTCCGAGCAGACGTCGTCGGCGCGGAACTTGAGGCGCTTGCGGGCGCCGCGCTTGGGCATG
>VZSV01000212.1:41386-129925 GCA_013398735.1 Nothocercus julius | reverse complement strand
GGCGGTGAGTGCGGGCGGGGGGCGCTTCATGTGTGTGTGTGGGGGGGCTCGAGCCCATTGCCCCCCCTCTTCCCTTGGGCCGGGGGGGGCAGAACGGGCGGGGGCTGGGACCCCACCCAACCCGGTACCTCCAAGGATGCGAGGCCCCCCCACCCGGGGATGCCCTGCGGGGGGTACGGGTGGCCACGTCCCCCAGCCACCCGGGGCACGGGGGAGGGAGGGGGTGGCAGCCCCTATAGCGCACGAGTGGGGAACGTGTCCGCTCCTTTCCAGGCCCTCTGCACCCTGGTCTCCAGTGTCCCCTCGCCCCCGCAGGGCCGCCACCTTACCCATCCCGGCCAGGCTGGTTCTTCCCTGCGGCCTCCTCCTCCTGCCCCCACCGCTCCCCAGCGCTGGCTCCTCCCGGCTCCCTCCGTGCTGGGTCCAGCTCCCGAGCATCCTCCGGGCGAGCATCCCTCCCATGAGCATCCTCCTGGAGAGCATCCTCCGGGCGAGCATCCCTCCCATGAGCATCCTCCTGGAGAGCATCCTCCGGGCGAGCATCCCTCCCATTAGCATCCTCCCGGAGAGCATCCTCCGGGCGAGCATCCTCCCAGCACCCAGCTCCAGGCTGGAGCAGCCAGCGAGCATCCTCCCAGCGAGCATCCTCCCAGTCCCGAGCTCCAGGCTGGATGAGAACATCCTCGCTGCGAGAATCCTCCCGGCGAGCATCCTCCCTGGTGCTGAGCTCCGGGTTGGACCGGCAAGCATCCAGCCAGCTTAGCCAGCCTGGAGGTGCCGGACCCCGCGCTCCCGAGCACCAGTGCAGCCGTGTCACGGCCACAGCAGCTGCCTCCAGCACCACAATTCCCTCCCAAACCCACCACCCTTCAGGGATTTGTTTCTCCCCCAACTTGCAGCACTGAAGCCGCAAATGGCTCTGGGGGCGGCGTTTTGTTAAAAGCTCCGCAAAACCTTCTGGGGACACCCTGGCTTGGGCCAAGTGGGTGCTGGCAGAGTATTCGTCTGAGCTCATTTGCTGCCATCTGCTCGTTTGCTGGAGGAGGTTCTGCATGCGGGCCCACGCGCAGGGCCGCATCACCCGCATGCCCACGAGCTCCAGCCTTGGGTTTGGTGCCTGAGTGAATGCGGTGGCGTTGCCGGTGCAGGAACTTCATGGCTTTGAGGAGGTGGAAAATTGGTGGCTTTGGAGCACCAATGCTTGGGGAGCTGCTGGCACCAGTGTCCTCGAGGACACCACAACGCACCCCTTCCATCCTAACATCCCAGGACCGTGCCGGTGGGGAAGCAGGACTTGATCTCCGGGCGCTTTCCCGGTGGTTTCTCATGGAGCCGTGAGCAGAGCTGGTCCCTGCAGTCTCCTCTGAGGCTCGCAGGTGCCCAGGTGACTTCCCAGCTTGTGCGGAGGCCCTTCCTGCCTCATCCGCTGCACCAGGGCTGCACTAAGCGTCCCGGTCCTCCGGCTCTAGCATCTCCCTGGGGCTCGTGTGCCAGGGTGACACTGATGAACAGGGAAGGGTTTTTGGGGTGCCGTATCACCTGGGGCTTGGCAGATTTGGGATTAAACAAGGGGACGAGCTCCTTGCAGGGCATGAGAGGCTGCTCAACCCAGACAGGGACCCATCTGGAAATGCTCACGGATGTTCCTGTGTTTTTGGGGGCAACAGGGAGTGACTTGCACATGAATGTCTGACCACTGCCCAACAGGTGTCATTCAGTGACATTCTCCAGCAAGGCAAGAAAGCCACTGGCTTCTTCAGTGAACTTGGAAGCCTTATTTCACAGTTAATTTCTTGCTAACATGATGTTCTGGTGTGCCTGAGGCTTCCCAGGTAGCTCCCAAAAGCAGCCAGGAGGTTTTTGGGCCATTACCTGGCAGGAGAGAGTGTTGAATCCTTCATCTGGCTTTTCTTCCAAGAGTAGCATTAGATGCCGTAACAAATCCCTGCTTTACAGCTGCTTTCTGTGACAAGGAGGAGAGAGGTGTGGGGAAGCCGTGACCGTGGACTAGAGAGGAGCTCGGCTGTGGACCCGGCACCTGGGTCCAAGCGAGGCTCCCCAACCACACGGGCAGGACTTCTCAGTGCTCAAAGGGCTGCGAGCGGATGCTGAGGGGCTTGGAGGTGGGTGCAGGTGCCAGGAAGCTCCCACGAGCTGCCATTTGGGAGGGAGGAAGCGAAAATATCCCTCGGACCTGCCAAGGATGCTCCACACGTGGGCGCTTCTGGAGCGGCAGCCACGAGGAGTGATTGAAGGCTCTTCACTGGCCAAGTCGTGCCGGTAGCGTTGGGTTTGGATCCTACTTGTGCTGCGGTTGAGTGGAAATGTTATCAGTGTAACTTGTGCTGTGGGATTGAAGTGGGTCTTCACCTACCTCTATCATCTCTGTGCAAAGCGGTGTTCAGGGTGCAATACTGCAATTGTGATGATTTCCATCCAGCACATGCGCTATGGAGGGAACCATTTCCTCTAAGGGAGCCAGTTGTCCGAATCTCTCCAAAAACTGGGGTGAAAAGTCAACAACCAGGAGAGGCCTCATCCCATGGCCCCCAAGTCCTGCCAAAGGACACCCCTGCCTTCCTGAATGTACCTCAGTGTATCTCAAATCACTGCACAGGGATTGCCCTCTCCAGCACTGTAATGCTGGAGAGTGTAATGACTGACAATGCTCAAATTTGCCTGAAACGCAGATTTTTTTCAGCTCCCGTTTCTGAATTTCTTCCACGCTTCTCTTAGCGAGCATGAGGATGCACCGGCTCTGGGTGGCTGCTTAGAATTGCATCCAAAAAAATAAGCAAGAAATCAAAGCAGATGGCAGAATAGAGCTCTTTTTCCCCCCGAATCCAGCCTGTGGGCACCCGTTTCCAGCAGAGGGCAATCCCCAGGCTGGAGCACCAGGCCTTTCAGGCCGGCAAGCGGCCATGCCAAGCCCGTGCCGCCGCGTGCCGGGAAGGTTGCTGTGCCCTGAGACGCTGGCGGCGCGTGGCCGATGTCCTTAAATAGCAGTTGTTGTGCTGGGGAGGGGAGGATGCGCAGTGGGGATGGAGGCTCGCGTCGCCTGGCCTCGCTTTTCCAGCCTCCCCGAGGGGAGAGGATCCATGGGGAGGGAAGGGACCCCCCTCCCACGTTGCTGCCCGGTTTGCTGCTTTTCTGGAGCTCTGTCTCGCCTTCTTTCCAAGTGGAAACGATTTGCCTCCGTAATTACAGATGGTTTTCGCTTCCCCTGCAAGCATCATCTGAGCGGCAGCTAATGTGCAGGGACAGAATAAATGCGCTGCCGCGGGGCCATGACAACCTCCCAGAGCCCCAGGGGGCTTTGGCCAGTAAAGAGGCTCCATCGCTAGCTGAGAGGTAAGAGCCGGCCTGGGCATGGGATGTCGGGAGCTTGGGCACGCGGGAATGCGCGGCAGCACGGCCGGCACGAGCGCTCGCTGTTCTGGGAGTCTCCTTGGTGCGATGCGTCCCCAAAAGATCAGCTCCTGCCAGGATCGGTCTTTCCCAGCTTCCAAAAACAGCAAGAGCATTTATGGCTTTTTGAGAGCATTAGCACAGGTACAGTCAACTTGAGCTAAATTTCTTAATCGCGAATAAAAGGGCTTGGTCGTGTTGTGCCATTCTCCATGCAGAATGCCGTGCAGAGATGGTGAGGGCCTGCGGAGATGGTGAGGGAGAAGATGGGCTCTTTTGCAAAGTTTACAGCTTCGGTAATCCAGTTAATCTTCCCTGTAATCCAGTGCCTGGCAGCTGTGCTAAGCAGAACTCAGCCTCTTTCTAGCATCCCCCCCCAAAATGGTTGTGTAGGAAGCAGTAAGAAAAGGTCCAGAGGTTATTTTTAGCTGTGGCTGGTTTATTCACGTGCTGATGAGACAGGAGAGGGAGTTATTCTGGTCCCCAACTGCCCCAAATACAGGCAAGTCCCTTGCAAGCGTGTGATTTCGCAGGGTGAGGTTGCGAGATCCTGCTCTGCTTTTGGAGACCGAGCACTCTTGGAGTGCCATGGTTGCTCTGTGTCCTACAGGCTCCCCCAGTGGGACTGATTCTGCTTTTCTTGTGGATCTCCAGGGAAGTGTTTCCATGGAGCTTCCCCAGGAAGCTGGAGCTGGTTTCTGGCCAGGGCTGGTGGGTGTCAGTGAAGAGGAGAGGCAGAAAGGCTGGAAAACTCCAGGGTAAATCCTGGAAGCATCTGCTGGATGCGCCTTTGCTGTCCTGCAGTGCTGGTGATGCATCTCCCATCCCGGCTGACACAGTGTTGCTGATGGCCGCATCCGCCTGTGCTACCCCCTTGGCAATGCAGAAGGCCATGGAAGCGATGCCTGAGCAGGGATACGTGGCCAGTGCCAAGGAGGACCCTATGCCCACATCTCCATGTGCTCCCTGCTATGCAGCGGGCGGGTCCGGCTCCCCTGGCATTATGGCCAAATGAGTTTCGGGAGGGAGGGTTGCAGGAGGCTTTGCGGGAGCAGAGAGGAAGCCAAGCTCCAGGAAGGCCCCATGGCAGCGTGGAGTGAACCAGGATGTTGGCCCCTGCTTTGCTACTTGGAAAACCTCACTGAGTTAAGGAGCTGTTGAGTAGAAGTCCTGGAAATTCCCCCTGCCTGGTAACAGTTGCTCTCCTCACTTCTTACTCCTCTCTGGGTTGCAGCAGTGCTTGCAAGCTTTAGTGGGGCACGGGAGACAGAGCAGGGTCCCTAGAGCCACTGCCAGCATCCCCTGGGGAGACATCTCCCCCTCCCTTCTTGGGGATGTGGGCGCTGCAGTCACCATGCAGAGTAGCCTGGTTTATTTTAACTCTATTGAGTGTTAAGACGCAAACAAAGCCAAAGTCGCTTCCTAAGTTGGGGTGAGCAGGATGTTTCCCTGAGCCTGTCCTCCCTAAAGCATGAGAAGCCACAGGGCATCTTCTCCAGCTGATCAGGTGCTGCTTATGAGCAGCCAGCTTAATAGGGCAGACGTGGCCCTTTCCTTCAGCAGCCGAGACCATGACAGTCACCATCTGTCTTCCAGGCTGATTAAGAGACTGGAGCACCTCTCATAGGAGGAAGGAGCTGAGAGCTGGGACTGTTAAGCCTGGAGAAGAGAAGGATGAGGCGGGATCTTATCAATTGTACAAATATCTGAAGGGATGGTGTAAAGAGGATGGAACCAGACTCTTTTTGGTGGTGGCCAGCGATGGGATGAGAGGCAACAGGCACCGACTGAAACACAAGAAGGTCCATCTGAACATGGGAAAAAACTTCCTTACTGAGAGGGTGACAGAGCAGTGGATCAGGTTGTCCAAAGAGGCTGTGGAGTCTCCCTCCATGGAGATATTCAAAAACCATCTGGACACAATCCTAGGTAACATGCTCTAGGTGACACTGCCTGAGCAGAGGGTGTTGGACTGATCTCCAGAGATCCTGTCCATCCTCAACCATCGTGTCATTGTGTGATTCTGCAACCTGCAGATCCAGAAAGAGTTTTACCTGACCAATATCCGGATGTGCCATCTGGAGAAATCTAGTGTTTGATAGAGGGAAAAGACTTCTCTTTCCTCCTTCCCTAGATTCAAAACTTGGGCAATGGTCACTTGATCATTGTCGTCACTTTGGAGCTGCCATATTTAGCAAAGAGCTTTTTTTTTGTTCCCCTGATCTAAGTTAATTTAGTTGCAAGATGTTTGCAGTGACCATTTTTTTGGAGTAGGTGACTAGAGCATCATTGCAGAGCAGGAATGGCTTTCTGTCTGCATGTGCTATTTATTTACACATAGATGAAGAAATTCTGTCCCTTAAAATGAAACTAAAATAAGAACCAGCATTCTTGATCACTGCACAGCTCCTCATGGGCGCTGGTGTCGCTTCCAAATCACACATTGCCAATAAATCTAATTCTAACTGCCCTGCAGCAAATGGCATCAGCCTGCACTTTGAGATGTCTCCCACACATACTCCTGCTGCCTAAAAATACCAGTGTTTTAATTCTCAAATGGCTTGGCTATTGTACAGCCACCATTTTTTATTTAAATGTTACTGCATGGCTCAGTATGGGACATCTGTTAATGCTACAAAGGGTGAAATTCTGCTCTAGAGATCTGCTGTTTAAATAATGCAGCATCTATGTTCATCTTCAGGGTAAATGAACATTTATTTCTTTTGCTATCGGTGCTGCAAGGTGTGTTCATCAGGGGCACAGTGGCTTTTGGGAAGAAGATGCCTGAACCCCACTGAACATGGTGGGAAGCCTCAGGAGGGGAGACTCCTCCTGGATATGGCACCTCCACCTCAAGCAAAATACCCTCCAAAACCCCTCCTGAGCTGCATTTCACCAAAGCAATGGCCCAGACCCTGAGCTGCTGCTGGGGAAATGGCCATCGTTGCTGTGCCTGGCATTACCTACAAGGATGCTCTTGTGTCCGAATGACCACGTGCGTTAGGAGCTCTTGAAAAATACAGTGGAACACACTCCATCCCTATTAACCCTCAGTGTATGTGTCCCGTGGTGTTTAGTCTTTTGCAGCAAATATATAATGTACACATCTGGCTTGAGCCATAGAGTAACGTGGTCCCTCAGTGCCATGGGTGGCAGGGAAGTGGACTAGTTGGGTTGATTCACATTTTTTTTTTTCCACCAAATTCTGGCTTCTTGACCATATTGGTTTTCTGGCAGGGCAGGTGAAGCTCGTGGGCTGGTCTGTGAATGAAGCCAAAGGCTCATGTCACATGCTGGGATCTTGGGGTGAAGTGGCAAATTGGAGGATCGTGAGAAAAATGGCTTTCTGGAATGAAAACTAGGATTTCAGAGCAGCGCTGAATGTGATAGATGTGAAAACAAAAGTTTGGCATAGCTGGGAGGTGCTGAGGTTGGAAAAAATGATGTTCTGAGTGGAGGTGTTCTTTTAGGAGACTTTGGATTGAAGGTATATGGATTTTTCTCTTTCTGTCGCATTGTGATAAATGTTTATGCTGCTGAGTGAGATCCTTTCTGAACTGGAAGCGCAGCCAGGAATGGTGGTTTAGCTCAGGGCAAACACGGAGAAGGGGGGGGTTGGCTGGAAGTACTACATCCTGCTGCAATGTGCTCAGATCATAGATACATATGTTGATAATTCCTCCAGTCTTGCAGAATTCCCTAGATTTTGCAGGTTGAGGAGTTGAGGAAACCAGCTACTGTATCACAAACACCACCCTGGGGTTTCCTCTGAGGGAAGGAAACCTTCCTTGGTTTCCATGGAGGAAATGGAGCTACTGGAGCTGTCAGGGAGGTATCGCCACCACCCTGGGAGAGGGGCATATGTGGTGACCTGTTGGGAAGAGCCTCATTTCCTTGAACTTGTCCTCCAAAACACATGAGGAAATTGCAGAAATTCTCTACCAGGTCATCAGATGCAGCTTAGGGGACCTGCATTTATGGGTCCCTAGGGCAGCCTGTGTCCCTTTCCCCTTGTAGCTGAGACCTCTGTGATCCTCATCTACCTTTATTCATCCCCACTGACTTCTGTCGAGGCTGATCCTTTGGAAGAATTAGACATGGGTCAAGCTGCTGCCAAATGCACTTGGTGGCATCCAAAACTTTCACATACCGGAGCTGCAAGGACTTGCTGGCACAGGATGACCGGAGCAGACTGGCCATGGGAGAGCTGTTTTGGGCTGGTGGTGATGGAAGGATGCTGCAAATGAGAAGGTTGATGTTGCTGTGATGGCTTCACTGTCTTCCTGTCACCCCCCAAAGATGATGGTTTGGGTGAGAAAGAGTTCAGCCTCTGTGCAGCCAGAGCTCTCGGCTTGCTGCCTGCCCCAGCCTTGCTGGGGAGATGGGAGCGGTTTGGCTCTCATGTCTCCTTGTTATTTTGCTAAAAGCAGATATTGTTGGATGCAGAGCAACCCTGCCCGGATTGCGGGCATATTAATGCAGAGCCGAGGCCAGGCTCAGCGTGTGTGCACGGCTGCCTCCAGCGCCCCGCAGACAGGACGAGCAGGAGCTCTGCGCACATCGGGGTCTCCACTCGGGAGATTTAGGGAGGTGTTATCTGCAGATGCAGCACATGGCCGAGCTGGGGAGGTGCCGGAGAGAGAGGCTAAAAGGGAGGCTGCAGCAGCGAAGCTCCTGCAAAGCTCCTCATGACGCCACTCGTGAGATGCTGGAGATGCTGCGGAGGGCTGGCCCATCTCAGTGTTCAACACAGGAAGAGGACTTGGTGCCACGGCTGAAAGAGGGAGAGCAGAACAACTTCAGCGCAGTCTCCTGGGCTGGGATGAAGCTTCAATCTGATGTGGGAGCCAGAGCGCCCGCAATGCTGCGTGATGGACGCTGCCCCGACATTCCTCTCCTCTCCTCTCCTCTCCTCTCCAGACCAACATCGTGGCAGCCACAAAAAGACAAGGGCAAGTGAGGCTGTGCCCCCAGCTTGCCTTCTGTGTGGATGCTCTGGCCCTTCTGAAGGTGGGACAGTCCCTGGGAGGGAGATGGGCACTCATGGAGACACCATAGGGGTGGCCTGGTTGGCTTTTCAGCTCCTGGTTCTGGCAGATGGGAATGCGCCGCGAGTGCCCTGTGGAAGCAACGAAGTATCCGCGCTCCTCTGTCCAAGCGCTCAGAGCAGGGACCTCTCCAAGTGTTGCAGAAGCTGTGCAGCCCACGCGTGGCAGGAGAGCAGGGCTCAAGCCTCTAAAGGATGCACCGAAATGCAGAGGCGTTCAACTGCAGCTCTGATGGGAGCCACTGCTCCGCGGTGGAGTGAGATGAGCCCTCTGGGTCCTACTGTCCCTCTGGCCACACAGTGGAGCTGGTGCTGCCCTCTCCGCCAGCACAGCCCTGTGGTTTCCTGAATTTTGGAGGTATTTCCCACTGCTCCCCCCTCTAGAAGTCAACCAGGGTGGCTTTCAAGAGTGAGCAAGCTACTCTCAGATGTTTGCTCCCCATCCCACTTGTCCTCCTGCTACTTGGCTTTCCCTGTCATATCGCTGTTCTCATCATTCCTTCCTTCTCTCTGGGTGAGAGCTTTTTAATAAAGTGGCACTTCAGGCATTTTTAAGTCATGTCCTGTCTTCTTCTCCGATTTTATTGCTGTTCTTTGTAGCTAGGAAGCCTTTCTTTGTCCTCAGCCAGGTGGAGGTGTCTGTTATTGCTGCCGTTATCATCTTCTACGAGGCTTCATTGGGCTAATGAACATCCTTCTCTCTTCCCTTTTGTGTCTCTCCCATTCACATCTTCTCTAGCCTGATTCCTCAAGGAAATGAAGCTGGCGGGATTGCCTTGTCACAGCCTGTTCTCTCCCCCGCTACGTCTCAAATGTGTCGGTCTCTCCTAGCAAATCTGACAGGGCAGAGAGCTCAGGATGCTCTGTGGCCCTTGGACCTGTGAACAGTGGCAGCTGGCGGGGAGGAGAGATGCAGGTGATGCAGGGGGACCGCAGTGATGCAATGGGCAGGAGTTCACTGCCCAGAAGATGGGCCTGCATCATGCTAGGAGCTGTGTCCCCAACCCATTAGCTGGGGTAATAGGCTATGTGACCTGGCTATTTTTGCTCTCTAGTTGTTTTTCTTGTGTGTTTAGTGCTTAGAAAGGGAACTGGAGGAGGAAGGCTGCTCTAGCCAACCAAACAGCCTCTTAATCTGGGTTTCAAGAGGTCCAGGTTGTGTTTTTAGCTGGAGACTCGTGCATGACTGTGCTTGAGGGCTGTCTTCCTGCAGAAGCTTCAGCTGGTTTAAGCTAATGTGTTGGAGTGTGAACTGCAGTGTGGAGGAGCCAGCAGAGATTTTCTGCTGCGGGCTCCTGCTACCATTGCAGCAGGGAGAGGCAGTAATGCTGTTCCACGCAAAAATCCAGTTTTCTGGTTGTAACATGGGGATTGTAGAACTTCTGATGAGGGAAATCCTGAGGGATTCCTTGCTCAGGGTGGCTGCTTCTGCAGTATGTGGCAGGGGGACGTCAGATGCAATCAGTAGCTCAAGTGCATCACTGGGAAACGACCAGGGAACTTCTTGGTTCATAGCAGAACCCTGTCGTAGTGGCTGACATCTCTGGGAGCCCATGGCAACCTGCAACACCAGGGTTTACCCTGCTTTAAGGTCAGAGTAAAACTTCTCATGACATGAGAGCTCATCTCCCAGATCTTTAGACCTAGGCAGCTCATCTGTGTTGTGTCCTTTCCCTGCTGAGATGCTGCAGATTAGCCCGTGCTGCTGTGCTGTAAAAGGCAACTTGCACCCAGGGTTCCTGAGGATGGGAATCACATTAGCACGTCCTCTTCGCTGGTCTGCTGTGGGAAGAGGGGTTTGTGCCAGCCCTTCTGTAGCCCCTCGATGTGGAGATGCTCGACCAAGGTCCAAGAGGGCCCTTGCAGTGAGGAAGCAACTTGTCTGCTTGGCATTTTAGCTAGGGACTTGGCTTCTCCATGGATGAGTTACTGCTTGTTGGCACCCAGTCATGTTGCAGAGATGCTTTCTGAAGATCTCACTTTGCATGCATGTCCAGCGTTTCTTCAGGTGGCCAATTCTCCTGTTCTTTGCTGTCTTCAACCCTCTTCTTTAAGGGTAGGAGTCTTATCAGACCTCAGCACAGCCCCTGCCTCGTCCCACTCGCAGAACAGATCTGCCTTGCTCTCAGGAGCTCTATCTTGCTCCTCCGCATGGTCTCACCAGGCACCTGCTTTCCCTGGTACCCCGTGGTCCCTTCCAACATGGGGAACTTGCTGGGAAGTGCTGAGGCTGGCAGGAGCACATGGGCACCTGTAGCCTAGCGGTGAGCAGGGTCCTCACCAGCTCCCCATGGGCTGTCTTCTCCTAGGGGATCCCAAAACATGCAGTCTCTTTAGGGGGAGGATGCAAAGCAGTGGTTCTGAGTTGTGGTGCTTTATTCTCCTCATGCCTGGACTCTCCCTCTACTTGTGGCCTGCCAGGTGCCAAGGCTTGGTGATAGGAGGATATGACCAGCTCAGATGCCACCATATTGTCTCACAAGGCAAAGACACATGGGGTACATTTTGGAGCTCAGCTTCTTATCCACGTGAGATGTGGCTGAAGGAAGGAGAAGGGTTTGGCAGCTGTCCCTGAGAGAAAGAAGAGAGAGAGGAACCCATAAGCATCAAGGACTTTTAACATCTCCACGTGTCCTAGGATTGATTACTGAGATTACCGAATCCAGCAGGGCAGGCTCACCCTGGAAAGAGAAAACGTGGATGACATTGAAGGCCAGGGTTGGATTCCTGCTTTGGCTCCTGCTGCTGTCCTGTGTGCAGCTGCTGGTCAAAAAAGCATCACTTCAGCTCCTGCACGTCCACACGGCCCTGCTCAGGAGCTAGGTGTTTGCATGGGTTCTTCTTCCAGGAAGGATTTTGGTTTTACTTTACGCTCTCAGACCTCTCTTTTCTTTGGTGGTGGTGAGAGGAGTTCTGTAAGTGAGGAGATCCCAGCTGAATAGTCCATTGAGGAAACTGCTAATTTGAAGACGTGTCTGTAATAATTAAATCATTATCTGGAGGGAAATAGGGAACAGACACTCAGAATGGGGCTAATTAAAATCCAAACCCAGGATGACTTAAGCTCCAGGCCAGAGCACAGCAGACTCTGCTGGGGATGGCTTCATGTGTAATTGCTTTTCACAACATCAGTCCCACTAGAAAACCTGTCTCTCTGCATCATGAGACCAAGACTGACTCAGAAACTCTCCTGTTTTATCCTCTCCCATGTTTCCCAGACCAGATTCAACCAGAGGACAGCCACACACTGCATATGGGTCTCAGCACCAACTTGGCTCTGAGGACTCAGGAGCTAAATTCCTCCATATCTGTTGAAGATTTGGTCCTTATCTTGTTCATCTCTCAGGCCTGGCTAGTTCTCCTCGGAAATCTGGTGAGATCAAGGGGCAGGGCAGGTTAGTATCGATGTCAGCTCCCTGCACAGGAGGATTTTTGCCTTGGACCTACTAAGATGCTATGGGGACCCAGTGCCTGGAGGAACATGGATCAGGCTACAGGTAGAGATGAGTCTTGTGCTTTGGGGTGACTCTCCATCCAAGCTAGGAAAAGCCTGGGAGAGGTTTTTATGTTGTGTGTTGCCTGTAAGGAGACAATGCAGTGCTGGATATGGACGCAGCCTTTGAGTTATCCTTGCTTGTCTGCTCAGAGCATGACCAAAGAGAGGAAAATGGCTCTGCTGAGCTGAGATGTGGTGGGCAGCAGATGTAGTTGTGACACTGAAGGGAAAAAAAGAGTCCTCTGACAGCACTTCATGGTATCACATGGAGATAGTGATGGGATATCTGCAGGATGAGGGTTAACGTGCATACCAAGAGGTGCTGTGAATGCACTGCCTGAGTTTAGGAAAGCCTGATGTCCTCCATCTCCTGCAGCAGGACCAGACCTTTTGCAAAGGACAGTGCTTAAAAATACTATTTTCAGAGGCTGGTCAAGGACATGCAGGGGTTATTTCAGTGCTTTTGAGCTTGCTGCACCGGATGGCTGTGCACAGCAGAGAGGTGTTACTGCTCTGGCTGCATCGTCTGAAGATCCTACATGAATGTTAACGAGGCGAAACACAGCAGCAAGTGTCGCTTCGAACAAGCTGGCCTAGAATCACTGTATTATGGCAGAGAAGGGCTGCAAACGTCAAACCGGGTCACTTCCTAAATTGCTTAAGTGGAACGGGTGCGTTTGCCCAGGGCAGAGAAGGTCAGGGGAGCTCTGTCTATCAGACGTGCTTGTGCTGAGAGTTATTTGAAAAAAGCCTCTGTATCAGCATGGCAGGTAGAGCTTATCTCAGGTGGGCCGGCGTCTGCTCGCAGCATCCAAGCTGGGGAAGGTCAGGGGAGGACATGGTGCCAGAGGCTGGGCAGGGAGCCACTTCTGCTTGGCTGAGCATCCCACCAGCCCCTGACACACAGTTTTTGTTTTTTTTCCATGCATTGCCCTGCAGAGACTGCAGGATTGCAGGCGCACAGCAGCGGGAGCTGTGTCAGTGACATGCTGGGTCTTGGGTATGTGCTGCTGCAGGCTGCACCATCTCCAGGCCAAAGCTGGTGGAGCAGGGCTGGAGCACATGGGCTTAGCCACCACAGGGACTGGGGACTAAATTCGTCTGCAAAACCTTTAAAGGCTTGGCTTGGCTGCTTTTTGTAGGTCGTATGGATAGGGATGGAGGGGTATGACCTGTGAGGTCCTTGCAGGGCTCCTGATGCTGTTCTGTACCCCGGCATCCCAGCCAGATGCTGGCCCAGGCAGGGAGATTGGCGGTGTGTCCTCCGAGAGAGTGGTCCCCATGGTGTTCCTGCCTCCTTTTCCATATCAGTTGCTTTTCCTCCACGTCTATCCCTCCTCTCCTCTCTTTTCAAACCCTCATAAACCTGCATGGGTCCTGTTGGCTCAAAAGCTTGAATATGCTGCTTGCTTTCAGTAGAGAGGATGCACAACGTTGTCATCTCGGTCAACAGATGTGTTGCTGCATGTTGGGTTCATCCTCTGCCCCTCATTCCCCTTAATTTCTGTACAAGCAAGATGAGCTGCAAACGTACTTTTTCCCTTTCCTAGTGATGTCCCACACCCATCAGGTCAAATCCTGCTCTCATCTAATCCCAGCCAGGCTGGTTCGCTGGGTTGTCCCTGCTGAGAGTGCTTGGCCATGCGGTTACTTCCCACCCATCTCCTTCCAGCAGCCTCACTGCCCTGGGAAATGGGCTAAATCCAGCTAGGTTGGCCCCTCTCCACAGGGTGACATCTGCCATGCAATTGTCCCTGACATGTCCTGGAGGCCCTTGAAATGCTTGGGGGCAATTGCAAAGCACTCCATTGAGGAGCCCTGTGCCGATGGGCAATGTCCTTTGCGGGTGATCAATGGAAGCATGGGATGGACTGGAGGTGATGGGGGCCACCACCCTTGTGGCCTTCTTGGGCAAGCTGGGCGCAGCAGGGAAGACACTCGTCACTGACCACAGACACTGGGAAGCTCAGCGAGGTTGAAGACTCCGGTTTCTGGAGCGCTCGGCTGCAGGGTCATGGGGGTCCTGCACAACACAGCTGCTGCTAACAAGGTCGCAGAGCTCACTGTGTTAGTTTAGCTCCACGGAGATGACATTTGAGGAGGGAACAAGTTGGAAATTGAGCTGAACTAATGCCCAGTGCTGCCTTTGGTGACAATAAGACCTCCAATGAGAGATCTGCTGGCATAGAGAAAAGATGCCATCCTGGTGCAAACCTTGTTGTTCCTCACCTTTTTCTGAAGCAATTTTGTGTTAGCTCCAACCCTTCAAAGCTTATGTGGCTTTTTTCAAGTCTCCAAAATAGGGGAATGGTTCTGGTTGCTGCAATTCCCCACCACGGCAGGTTCGCTGCATCACGTTTTAGGCGTGCTAGCCCCGGTTCCCCTGGTTCTTCTCCTGCTCCTGGATTCTGATGGCTTCATGTTGTCTTTCGCTGGGTTTGGAGCAAGCTAATTGTCGCTTCCAGTTCTCTTAGCTCTGCACAGAGGAGGGCAGCACCTCAGAAGATGTGGATGATGCTCCGTTAATGCAATGTAAGTCCTTCCTGGTGGCAAGCATACGCTTTCTGCACGGCTGGGTTGGTGGGAGCGTCTTCTAAGCTCTCAGGATAAGTGTTGCCGTGGTGCAGGTGGATCCCAAGAAGGGTGAGGGCTTCTCCCCTGCCTTCCTTTGTGGCAGTCCTGGGCCGTGATCCTCACAAGGTGACGGCAGGGCTGCTCTGCACGATGTCATGCCTAGAAGGAAAACCCAAGGTCCAGAAGAGACCTGCTCTGGACTTGAAACTTCAGTCCCTGAAGGGAACTGGGCTTTGCTATCAAGGAGGAGCAAGTTCCAGGAGGAATGTTTCCCATGGCGGGGTATTTTTAGGGTGCTTCTTGTGGATTCTCTGGTGGGGCTTGAGCTGATTCTGCAGTTCTTTCAAAGGCAAACCATTGGATTTCCCTCCTCTGCCCAATTCTCAAAGCTTAGGGGAGCCCCGCAGCTCTGAGACCTCCACGTCGCTGTCACGGGGAGAGAAGAGCAGAGTCCTCTGCCTCGAGATGTTCTGGGGGGCGTGCAGGGGCAGAGAGAGCCCTGCAGCCTCGCTCCCAAAAAGAAGCAAGGCTTAGGAGGAGAGCGAGCGAGAGATGCAGATGAAGCCTTCACGCAGCTCTGCCCCACTGGCTGGCCGCTTTGTGCGCTGCTCTTTTCGCCCCTCGCCGCAGCGCCCGGCGGCTGCGTTTGCGTAACGAGACACAAGGGCCGAGGCTGCGGACTTGCTTGGTGCGGGCGAGACAGCAGCAGGCAGCCGCTCCAGTGCCTGCGCTTGCCCCCGGCCGCCTTTTAAATGTCGCTGTCCTCAGATGTCCCCATGCAGCTGCCTCTGCCTGTGTCGCTTGCTGCGGAGCGCAGGGATGAGCCGCCGGGAGCTGACGCTCCGCGTGCCAGGCCCTCCCCGCCAAGTTGTCGCTCTGGCACCATCAGGCGGGCGCAGGAACAGGAGCAGGAGCAGGAGCAGAGTTATTCCGGTCACACTTTGGGGAAGAATGGGGCCGTGCTGTGGTTCCTGTCTGTCTCTTCCTCTGCTCGTTCCATACTGGGACTCGTCCTGCCCTCTGGCTCCTCCACCAGCTTCCTCCTCCCTATCCAAACCATGCAGGGAGATGGCCAAGAGCAGCATGGCTTGGCCAGGGAAGGTTGTGGTTATTCCTTGGCATTGCTTGGGGGGAAGAACAAGCTTTGGCCAGGCAGGGATTTCCCCCCAGGGTCCTGCCATGCCCTACCAGGAGCTGAGCCAAGGCAGCTCTGCCGTCCCGTCCCCCCCAGCTGTGTTGACACACGCGGTTCAGGCGGGCTGGCAATGCATGGGATACGTCTCGTTTTCTTCCGCGGATGCTGCAGAGCTGGCAGCATCCTGGCGCCAGCTCCATCCCGATCGCACGGAGTGCGGCGCACTTCCCACCAAGGAGTCTCTGCAGCTGGGCGTAAGCTGTTTAGTATTAGCTCTGCCATCAGCGAAGGGATTAAGTGACTCGCTAAAGCAAAAACAGGGAGGGGAGTGATGTCAGCCTGTGCTTAGCATCAGGAAGGTAAAGTGGAAGGAGTGAATGCAAAAATGCAAAGCTCCCGCAGTGCCTGAATGTTCCAAACTGTCCAGGCTGCCTTTGCTTGGGGTCATCCGATGCCCAACCCAAGGTTTCAGTGTGTTTTGTGGGTAGGAAGGGCTAAAACCTTCCACTCGGTGCAGCAAGGCGATGTGCGGATGTGTCTGGGGATAGCACTTCGATTGCAGGCAGGAGGTTGGGAGGCTCCAGGGAGGGCATTTCCTTTGCCGCTGTCCTTCCCCATGTACGTTGGTTGAGGTTTATCCTAATGACAGTGCAGCTCTGCAGTAGCCCCATCCCTTATGCCATGGTCCTATATGTGGTGGCTGGTGCTTGGCTGAGCTCTGGAGGCCTCCCCATGTGCTGCAGGCCTTCACTTCTTGCTTTGCACATTCTGGTTGTGTTGGCGGTGAAAACCCTCAGGATGGGATGCAGGGACGTGTTCTCGAGCCTGCTGGCAGTCTAAGCTGCAGTGAGCTGCTGTAGGCACATCCCCGTGCTGTTCTGCCTCTCCAAATTACCCAGCCGGACTCTTTCTCCATGCCACTCCAAATCTGCGGTCTGGCAAAGGCAGAAGGATAATGGCAAAGTGCTTTAAAGCTGCCTGAGCAGGCAGGCTGGATGCTACTCCAAGCACTGGAGAAGTCGTCAAGCAGATTTCCCTTTCCCAAGTGTGTGGAGGCAACCGCCCAATTTCATAATGCAAAATGGCCAAGGCAAATGGTGATAATGGTTATTGCTGAGGCTCCTTGTGCAAAGGTCTTTTCCCAGGGTGCAGGTGATGATCCTTGGTGCACAAGAGATGCCAGCAAGGTGGGTGATGCAGCAAAGCCTCATATCCTGGGGAGATGATCTGAATGGGCACTGCCTTGCGAGGAGTGTGGACTTTGCCAGGGCCTTCCTTACAGTCTGCAGCCTCCTGGGTCCCCTGTCAAGCCCGAGCAACCTGCTTTGAGGTGGGTACAAGGATGAGTGAAGAAGCATCACTGCATCTTTTTGTCAGAGCTTGAGCATGTCCATGGCGCAGATCTCGTCAGCCCCCTTTGTGCCAGTGACTCTTCCCTCATCGCTGAATAAATTAGCAAATGCATGTGCTCCTGCCGCATGACTAAAGCAGGGCACTTCCAGGGGCTGCTTCTCCTCGTCATGTTGCTTTCAGAAGAGCCGTAGCCAGTGTATTTCTTTCTGTTGCTCCTCTAAGCTGATCTGAAGCCAAAGGAGAAGTTGACTTTGTCCTGACAGAGCAAAGGGCTGAGGTTTTGGTTGCAAAGCTATAGGGAAAAAAAAGAGCATACAACAGCCATGTGCATGCAGGGAGACAGGGATGGCAAATGGAACAAACTGGCTTGTTTGAAAAGGAAATGAATGGATCCGGCATCTCAGCCTGTGGCTTTTTGTGTTGGATTGGTTCCTGTGAGCGCCCTGTGATCATCTCCGTAGGTGGATGTGACTGTGGACCACATCCCAGAAGAGGGTTTTATGTTTGCTGTCATGCATCAAGCGAGTCTGTTCTCCTCCCTTCCAGGGAGGGCCTCTCTTTTGTGGTTTCACCATCACTGGCCCTCTCTAGAAATGATTGTTTCTGGCCGTCCCGTCAGTAGAGTGATGCTGCCAGCTTTCTGCAGAAATCGGCTACAACATGTTATTGGTGCAGGTCACTGGGTATTGGATGGTGACTGTAGTGTTTGGGGGTGGTGGGGGTGGTTTCTTAGCATTTCTAGTGGTCGTGAGTAACCCCTTCAGCCTGCAGACTGCTGGAGCAGCTCTACAACAGGGTGAAATCCATCTCTAAGGCATATTACAGTGGCTATAACCCCTGTTTTACAAACAGGCTTGCTGGACTTCATAGGAACTCTTGGCCATACTGGGATCTTGATGGATTTAGCAGTAACTTTAGACTTGTCATTCTTTCCCACCCATTGGGTTCCCACTGGGTTTTGTTGGAGGCCCAGAGTTCAGATTTAAAGGTGAGTCTGGGCAAGTTGAGTCTCCTGGCCAGGCTGTGGGATCCCGTTGTCCGTGGGACCATCTGGTTTGGAGCCCTTGCCGTTCTCTTTCTCATCTGTCATCTTACCCTAAAATGCAAAGGCAAGAGGCTTGCATGGTGACACGTCTTTAACCTGGCATTGCCTCCCCGTACCCAGGTCCTGCTAGCAGGAAACAGAGATTGCATCTTTCTTTGGGGTCAGTTTAGGACACTTAATGCCTTTTATGTTCCAAAATGAGGAAACTGAGTCAGGAACCATAATGTGACTGATATAACGCTGTCCAGTGGGTTCTACTTCGGACGTAGCGCCAAAGCCCTCCTAGGAGTATCCACCACTGTCTGCACTCTGCACCCCATGGCTGTGCCCAAGGACCTGCTGGAGATTTTGAATGATCCTCTGAGGAGCTTGCGAAACAATTGCATTTCTGTGCAATTGCGAGAAGCAGGTGGCTTTCTGAAAATACCCATTGGAAGTTGTGTGTAATACCTCCTCTCCCACGGGAAACTATAAATATCGGTAGAATACCAACACTTACTTCTCCTTGCAAAGAAACAGCCAGATCTGGACATATTTTTCCTCCCTGTTTCTCCCTCTACTTTACTAAGTGGCTTAGGGCATGCAAAGGCTGAGGATGGGGACCTCTTTTTGCATGAGGTGAGGTTTACCCTGGGCAATGTATCCCTTGTCCACTGTCTCTGGATCTACCATGATGTGTCTGCTAAGGTCTAGATGGGTGAAGATGGGCAGCAATACCCAAACAGGGGAGGAAGAATGACTAATTTTCCTAAGGGCTCAGATCTCAGCAGCCCGTCTTCATGTCAGTGTTTCTTTCCCTGTGAATCCATCTCCCTCTTTGGTAAGTGGATCTGATCCTTCGTTATGTTTGTTACTAAAAATTGGCAGCTTATTTCTAGGCAGAATGCCCCATTTCCCTTATTGTCCCTGGGTGTCCTGGCCACAGGCTGCCTCTGGCATCGGACAGGTACCATCTGCTCGGTGCCCTGCAGTCAGCAGGGCTGCATCAAGGAGCACAGATCCACCAGCACCATATGGGCCTTGTGGTATATTGGATCTTCCTTGTCCTTCTCAGGGGACTAGAGGCCATGGTGTGTGCCAGGGAGGCCTCCGAAGCAAGAGTAAAGTGAAGGACCTGGGGAGAGATGCTGGGATGGGGCTGGAGCTGCTGTTTGCTTCTTTTATTGCAATGCAGATTTTTTTCCTGTGGATCCACTGGGATGGAGAAGTCAAGCTGTTTGAGCTCATGGGCGATGGCAGCTCAGTCAGGATGCGTAAAGCTCTTAAGTACTGCCAATGTAACATATGAAACATATGGAAAGGGGGCCCTGTGCAAGCACAGCAATGGAGGAAGGAAAGAGATGATGGAGGGGGGCCGTTAAGTTCTATGGGACAGGGGAGACACATGCCCAGCTCAGCGGGCAGTCCTTCACCTCGATAACCCCCAGCTGGACATCTGCCACCAGCGTGGCTCAACCAGTGGCTCTCCTGCAGTGCCCTGGCAGAGAAGCCTCTAGAGTTCAAATCCCAGCCCGTGGCCAGCACAAGACTCTGATCTCCAAGACTTGCCAAGGATGAAGATTTCCATTTCTGGACTTTGTACTTAAAATCATGGTTTCTACCTTTCTACCCATCCAGCACCCTTTCGTTGGTCTCCAGCCTGCCAGTTTGCTGGGCAGTGGGGGCAGAGCACAGCTCAGAGCCGGCACAGCTGTGATGGTGCTGTTGTCCCACTGGCGAGGTGCCTTGAATAAATCCAGTGATCCTGCCATGACGAGGACAGGCAACAAGGGAGCTGCAATCAGTGGGAGCCACCAGTGTCTACCACATCTCCAACCAAGGGTCAGCTGGTAGGTCGACTCCATAGCAGAGATGTTGATGAAGATGTTCCCCTTCTGTCAGATACAAGCCATCCCCATGACTTAGTGATTTGGAAGTGACCTTCTTGAGCACTAACTTGGGAGATTGGTGGTTTCTGGCCTCTCCGAAACAGCATCCAGGTTCAACAAGAGCAGGATGTACTCCAGCCAGGATGTGATCGCATCTGTGGCAATGGGGATGGATTTGTGCTTGCCAGAACTGTCAGGACAGGACCCCGTTGCACCCTCTCCATATAATGACACTTAACATCACAAGGCAAGGCCAGAAAAAGAAGTGCTGCAAGGAAAAACCTACAGCAAAAGGAGATCACTATCCTTCTTTCTCCCAGGCCTGGTCAGGAAAGGGTCAGCATAGTCAGGATCCTGATGTGCTCTTTCGGGACCAGGTTGGGCAGCTGATGAGGATTTTCTGCCAACAGAAAAGATTAAACTGACATTTTTATGGGATGATCAATCCCCGCGAGCTCGCTGCCTCCGAGGTGTGCGTTAAACCGTCTTTGCCAGCTGCCTGCTGGGGTGATGATCTTGCTGACAGACTCGTAGAGGTTTTTTTTTCCCTTGTCAGGTCTGAGACAAGAGGGAAGTTTTTTTGAGAAAACCCAGGAATCTCTCTGCTTCCATGCATGGAGTTTTGTCTATGGTTTTATCCGTGGACAGATGCTGCAAGTGCCTCTCATCCTGATGTAAAAGGGGTGTCAGGCAAATCGGGATGCTCTCTAGGTCCTCTGTGTGGCTGCTAGGATGGGTGCCATGACCTGCACAGTGGGATAAACATCCTGCCAGTGATTTGGCTCTCTACGGAGACGTGCCAAGCCAATATCAGCTTTGGGGGGTAAATATGTATGTATGTATTTTCCCATCAGCTGCTCTGTATCTGGGCACTATCATTGCAAACCAGCCTCTCCAAGCGGATGGTGTGTGGCTACGTCATTTTGCTGTGCCAATTGGTGGCAAAAGCAACATTTGGGGAGGGTTACGAAGGAATTGGCTTCCAGCAGTCTGCGCCTGGCAGCCCCGCAGGACTAAAAATACCCAGCAAAGGGCTGGAGCTGCGCAGTGTCTGTTTTCTCTGCCCACCAGCTGGCTCCTCACATCCTCACTCCTCCAGCCAATGATTATCCCATCACTTAAAGCCCTCTAACGCAGACAGTAGCATTTACACAGTTTTACAGGATGCACTTGTGAAGGTTGAGATTCACAGGCACTGTTTTGCTGCTTGCTCAAAACCCTCTGGCATCCAGCACATTTAGGATACTTTAGGTCTGGCCCTGTTGCTGCTGAAATTGTGAGCAAAGTTTGCCGTGCATTTGGGTTTGGGTGGGCATCCACAGTTGTCACCCCCAAAATGCTTAAAAGTGATCAGCTGGGCATGCAAACCCACTGCAGGGGAAAAGGTGGGTGAAAATAGGTGGTTTTCTATTGGTTTGGGAGAGTGGACACCATCCAAAGGTTTGGCATTTGGGTCGTACAGAAGTGTGGGAGCTGCTTGCTTCTCCTGATCAAGGTCATCACAAGGGAGTTGCTAGACTTGAACTTCTTTTGTGTGAGCTTCTTCTGGCTCCAAAAGGCTCCGAGATATCAGATATCAAACCTGATCTGGCCCTGGCATCCCCCGTTTCCCACACCGGTACCTCTCCGCCTTGGCACAATTCACAGAGATGCCATCAGGCATGAGCTTCGGAGTGGCAACAGTGCGCTCAGAGACCCTGAAATCCCAGGGCTGGCAGCTTACCGTGTGCCTGCGGGCTTCAGGCCAGGGTGAAAGGGCTTCGGTAGTGCTTTGTGGCAGTAAGAGGTCTCATCCCTGTTTGTAGCGCTTCTCCAGCTGCAGTGATTGTAGCATCTCTCCAGGAGGCTTTATACCTCCATAGCACCAGTGACCAGTGGCCCAGTGTGCAAGGGGAGAATGTGACATGAAGAAATCCCCCTAATCTGAGTATGGAGGAGCTTTGGACCCTTAGAAGACAAGTGTTGCCTGTGCTGGGAGGATAGTTTTATGCAATGCAGTTTGTAATGATTCAAAATTGCAGTAAACTCACCCATACCCCCTGCAACTGCACATTTTTGGCCATGATGGAAGGGAGAAGAAAAATAGCCCTTGGATGATGCATAGGGATGGAGCTGTGGGGTATATCCTCCTGCACTGTGTGAGTGCAGCCCTTGGGTTACCTCCGTGGTAATCTTGGGAATCCTCCATGAGGAGCCACCACGGCCCATGTCTGCAGAGTATCCTGGTGGTACCCTCAGCATCCCAGTGCTGATTCTCCCTTGTGCTGCTGGCACGCAGAGGCAGTTTCACCTTTGCAGCTGGGATAAATTCCCCTCCCAACATCACTCACATCAGATTTATGGCTCGGTCATTCCCTGCAGCATTTCTTCTCCCTGAACACCTGTGAATATTTGCCTGCGGGGCTCTTCCCTCCAGTCCTTGATGGATGCCTCTTAATTCACCCACTAAATCATTGACTTCCCCACTGGCAACGTGGCACACGGTCACAAGGCTGATTTTGACGTTCATGTCACGTTGCATTTGGGGCTGCCTGGCTCTCTGTGGTATAAGCATCTTTGTGCTGCACTGCAGAACCGGAGGGTGAGTAGCTAGATGTGGCACAAAAGCAACCTGGTTTGAGTTTTGCCCCCAGATTAAAAGAGTTTCGCCATGTGGTTGGATGCAGACCCCTGCATGAGTGCTCTGTGCTCTCTGCTCCTCCAGCTTCCTTTCTGCAAGGATGCTGCAGAATGGGACACCCGTGGTGCACAGTTGTCCCGAATGCCTGTGTGCTAATGGCTAGAGAGGAGAGTGAACAAGCCTCAAAGACTCAGGACAGTGTTATGTGCCTGCTACAGCTTTTATCCCACTGGAGGAATATGACTTAAATACATAAAAGGGAAGGCAACACAGTGCCCTGTCTCGCGTCCCCAGCCTGTGCGAGCTGTCTTTCAGCGTAACCCGCAGTGTGCGGGGTCGACATCAAGGGGCTAGTGCTATTGCCAGGGCATCTCTATTTTTAGAGGGGTTTTTGTGTGTATCCAACTTCCCATCACCAGAGGAGACAATGTTATCCCAAGAACTTTGCCCTCAGCTACGGCGTGTCTTGCGCATGCAGTCTTTGAATGGGGAGAAGGGCCCTGCTGTGCAGCTGTTCTCTTGGCCGTAGAGGCAGAAAGTGCCTCTATTTATTGTAGCTCCAAGATCTAGGAAAGTGCCTCCTTTATTGTAGCTCCAAGATCTAGGAAAGGCTGGTTGGGCCTTACTGCGTGCAGGCCCTTTTAGGTTTGGAAAGGGGGTGCTATAAGGAGATTCAGACCTCGTTTCTGGCATTTTACCTATTGCAAAGATTTTGAAAAATTGCTAAATTTAGGGTGACTGTCTCATCGCTGGTCCTGGCCAAGCTGCCCTCACGCCAAGCTCTCTGCATTGGGTTTTGCTGCTCAGTTCAAATCCTGCCCCAGGTTTAGTCCCCTGGCGTGACGTTGCCTTGCTGAGGAGACCTTGCAGGGATGGCAGTGAGGGGTTGGCAGGGCCCTGTCGGGCTGGCTGGACACCGTCACACCAACCCTTGCTGCTGGAGCCCCTCGCCTGGCTGTACTGGGCAGACGTGTTCCCAGAAAGGCTGCGTCAGCAGAAATCCCCATCTGGCTCCTTGCCGGCAGCTGCAGCTCCAGGCATCCCCTCCACTCTTATTTTAAGTCTCCACATCTCTGCTCACAGGTTGCGAGCTGGAGGTGTCCCAGCCTCTCTCCCCTGCGGCAGTGGATGTGAGGCTGCCCAGCATCACCCTCGGGCTCAAGTGGCCTGAGACCACCAGTCTTTAATCCATCATAACTCCAGGCTGCTGCCCGAATTGGTGGTTCTGTCTCTCATCCCTCACGTTGGCTGAGGGATGGCACATATCCCCAGCAGTAACTAGGGGATGCTGCCAGCTCCAACCCCCAGGGCAGGGATATGACCATTAGAGGATGCACACTGACTGTAATTTAATGCCGAATGTCCATTGGCGCTGTAAGGAGAGGGAGGGCGAATTATTCTGATCCTTTAATTCTTTTGTTGTTTTGACTTCATTCCAGGTTAGGTCCAAATGTATGGATTAGAGCCTGGTTTTAGGCTAGCAAGGAGTATCTGCAGCAGGAGCATGTGTGGGCCATGGGCTCTATCAGCAGCCAGGTGCTCTGAGCAGGGCAATGGGATCCTGGCCTTGGGGACAGGTGACATTGCACACTCCTGTGGGGGCTGAGCCCACTGTTTGCAGCCACCCAAGGTTGGATGGGGTAGAAAGGTGGATTGGCTTGGAGGTGCCCTGGGGGACAGTAGGAGGGATCTGACTTCTGTTCTCTCTCCCTTAGGTCACCACTGTGCTTTGAATGAGCTGTGATGCCAACCAGAAACACATGCCCATGCCAGAAGTGACCCTCTCACTCAGCCTTGGAGAAGAACGGCCCTCCTTCATCTGACTCTTCCTCGGCATATTCCAGCAGCCCAGATATCCTTCAGATGCTCCCTGTGCTGTCACCTTGGGGTCCCTGTTGGGACATATCTCCAAAGGCTGCTTCCTTCCCCTCTGAACAACATTCCTGTGGCTCATCGATGCTCCAGAAGGCATCAGAGCAGCAGCAGCACAAGGGGTTGCAACAGTCCCGGCAGTGACGAGCAGCCAGGTGGAGGGATTTCAATCTGCAAGAGCCTCTTCGGTGGGAAGGGCATCTCTCCATCCCTCGGGAGCAATGCTGACTTCCAGTTAGGCCTCAGTGGGTGCCCAGGCAGGAGGGATGGGCGAATCCCCAACCTGCTCCTCCCTTCTGTCCTCTCCAGCACTGGCTCTGTGGGAGCCCGTAGGGATGTGATTGGGGTCCTCCGACTCCGCAGTGCCCCGTGCCCATCCCGTGGGCACCTCCAGGACCATCACCTGCCCGTCGCGTTCCGCCATGATGTGCGAGGTGATGCCCACTATCAGCGAGGGGGACCCTCTGGGCCCCCAGCAGGGCCCCGACGCCGATGCCGACTTTGAGCAGCTGATGGTGAACATGCTGGATGAGAGGGACAAGCTGCTGGACACGCTGCGGGAGACCCGCGAGACGCTCTCCGTCACCCAGAGCCGCTTGCAGGAGACCCTGCGGGAGCGGGACCAGCTCCAGAGGCAGCTGAACTCGGCCCTCCCACAGGTAAGAATCCGGCCCCAGGGAGAGCAGGAGCCCATGTTGAGGGGGGATTGGCCTCTTGGGATGGTTTTTAGCCCTCTTGTTTAGGGAGGTTGACCTAAGGTTTTAGCGTTGCTAGTGCTGGTTGTGTTGCACCTCATGCAACAAGAAAGGTCCACTAAGCCAAGCCAGAACTAAGGCAGACATCTCCCCTTCTCCTCCATACCCTGTTGGAGTGTGGGCAAGCATGGGACCATAATCCCTCTGTTAGCATGTGGAGGAGGATTGGGAATTTCCTGAGGATAACCTGGGGTGGACGGGGAGATGGACGCAGAGCCCTCTGGTACCAAACAGCATGTGGGGAGAGGTTGGCACATTTCGGGTGGTGTCTCTGGCCTCCTCCCCACAGCTGGTTCCTTGAGACCTAGGGCAGTCCTGGGTTTCATGGGTTCTCCGTCCCCACCTCGCTTCCCTCCTGCTTGCAATCTCACCACAGGGACCTCAGCCATGTTCCTTCCCTTCTGCCGGAGGGAAACTCCCTCTCCCTGTCCCTTCTCTTGCCCCGGGGGGCAAGGGGGAAGAGGCAAATTTTCTGCAGCTGAAAGGGGACATTGGACACTTCCAGGCCTGGCCACTGTCTCCTCTCTCTGCTCTGCTTGGTCTGCCAAGATCTTCAGTCCTGGAGGATGTCCTCAGTGCACTGCTCTGCCTGCTTCTCCTTGAGCAAGATGTCCTCACACCCAAATCAGGGCTATAGCCCTGCTCTGCTCACTTTCAGCTGTGAGCACCAAGGCCACAGGAAAAGTTTTGACATGGGGACAAGGCATCTTTGCACCCGGAAATTGCTTTGGGTACATTAAGGAGTCCAGGCTTGGCTCTATAGACCTTCTGACGGGGTTGGTAGGGCTGAGCCCTGGGAATGGGATGCTCGGGCAGGCTGCCTGGGCTCAACCCCGGAGGCACCAGGCTGGCCAAAATTCCCCCACTGGGGCAAGCTCTGCCACTAGCCCTCCTTTGGGTGGCCCTGCTGGACACAGAGCAGGGATCAGGGCAATGCGATGGGTCTGTGTGTTCCCTGAGCTGGAGCAGACGGCAGCACACAGGGAAGTTGCGAGAGGTCCAAGCTCAGCGAGCGGCCCAGGGCACAGGGGAATTGGAGCTGTGGGTATCTCTGGCTCTGCTTGTGCTGCTCTCCTCCTGGCTCCTCCACCAGCAGGTCCTACTGCAGGTACTCCAGAGGCCTGGATTCGAGCTCTGATTCTTCAAGCAGAGATGCTCAAGCTAGGAAGGGATGTGGGGAATCACTGGGATGATCTGAGCTGCTCACCTTCCCTTCTGAACCTGACAAAGAGCTGGATTCAGTGGGGCTTTTGAATCTTTCTGTTGCGGATGGGATGCAGGGAGGGTCAGCCATGAGCTCAGCAGCCAGGGGAAGCAGGAGACTTGGAAGACTTGCATCCATGTAACTGTGGCAGTTCTGAGATTTTAGATCCTGTTAATTTGCCTGCGTGCTGCTGTGGTAAGCACCGAAGAGAAACAGCTTGGGACATGGTCAGTGGACCAAAATAGGTGGCATGAGCCTGGCCAGAGCTTGGGCTGGTGGTGAAGCACCTCTCAGCATCCCTTCTCCACCAGTGCATGGTGCTGGACTAGTCCTGCCTCTCCTCTGCTTGCCAACAGCAAAGAACCTCGAGGTGCTTCCCCAGGAGCTCCTGGAGCCCCCAAGGATGGGTTGCTCCCTGTCCCCAGAGATGCTCTGCAAAATGCCCCAGTTCTCCACATGTCCAGGGTGCAGGCAGGGCCACCCTCACCTCCTGTGCACCAGCGACTTGCAACCCCTCAGCTCCAGGCTCCACTGCTACCATGCAGCCAGAGAGAGCAAGCCAGGTCACCCTGAGCATGCGCCGCCCGCCCCACCACAGCCACCTCGGATTAAGAGAGCGCACGGATTTAGCCTCCGCGCCGGCTGCAAGAAGGGGTCGTCTGAGCCTCGGCACGGGCAGCGCACAGACAGAGCCAAGCAAACTGGGTCACCGCAAAGGGACTCGGCGTCAGCGCGCAGCGCCACCGGGCTCACTGGGCACCCTGCTCCCGGCCACAGCTGCCGGTCCCTCCGGCTCTCCTGCCCCACAGCAAGGGATGCAATTGGTGCAGGTGGCAGATGGGGAATTGCCCTGAGCTCCTGCTGCCTGCCGCTCTTCCTGAGCAGCCCCATTTCGTCCCCGGTGTGGGGAGGCGGGCAGGCTGGCTGTGCCGCGGCTCTGCGCCCGGGCACGCCGGCCCCCGGCGCCCTTAGCCCCTGCCTTTGCCGGAGATGAGGCCTCGGAATGAAGGCAGGGAGCAAACCCAAAGGTGCTCACCTGCCCAATGGGATTAACCCCAGCATGTGCATGTACCAGGTAAGCAGCATGCGGCCGGCTTCTCCCCTGGGATGCAGCACGTCAGGGGGTATTCCAGGTGCCTTTTCCTCCTCCTCTTACCTTTCCAGGAGACGACATTCCCCTCCTGAAATCCTCTTTGCCCTGGTATTTATTGCAATGAGTCTGACTCCATCAGGAAAGGCCAGTCCAAACTGATGGACTGGCTGAAGAACCCTGCCTTTGGGACAGACTGGGCATGCAGGCTCCTCCACGATCCTCCCGTGGGGCTGATAACCCTTCCCTGTATCTCTAAAAAGCCCAAGCCCTGGTTGTGCAAAGGATGAATTGCATGGGGAGGTTGGTGGCCAGGGAAAGTGGCAGCCTGCATCCTTCTAGGGGACTTGGACAGACAGATGTGGCTGCCGCTGCATGGGATCCAGAGCTCCAACTGGGCATATTCCGAAGGCTGGGAATGCCCCAGGGCCTGCTCTTCTCTGGCACAATGTACTGGGCCCCAGATTGCAATGACAGGTTTCCTCTAGGTTGGTGAAGGCAGTTTCTTCTCGCCAGGCTGGAGCAGGGAGGAGACATATGTGTCTGGAGTAGACCCATGGATGGGACAGACAGGGATGCTCCAGCCTGCAAATCCTGGCCCCCCATAGCCATGGGGGTCCAGGTGCCCCATAGCTGAACTGCCTCCCCCTCATTATCTGTGGGTGCATCCCTCAGCCCCCAAAAGGCAGAACTGCAGGGTGATTTCCCTTAAGCTGCCTTAATGCTTCTTACATGATTTATTTATTCATGTGGGAGCGCAGAATGCGACTTAATCGGGCTGAAAGCTCTCGGCTCCAATCCCTCCTGCCCTCCCTGCTGCTTGGGGGGTGCACGATTGGGCATCAGTGTTGAGGACCAAGGTCTGGCCGGGGTGTGGGTGCTCTCAGCAGCTCTTCAGGGCCCTGGGCATAGTTGCTCAGCTCAGCTCAGCTCCCTGCTTTTCTGCTTGTAAATGTGACCCGAAAGATGCACCCGAAAGATGTCCCAGATGCACAGGACTCCAGAGATGTCCAGATGTATTCCCAGTGCAGAGTCCCATGTGGGATGGTAATTCTGCTCCGGTGACTGGAGACTCAGCAAGACTCCCTGTCCTCAGCAGCATGACAGGGAGAAGAGCCTCCTAAATTTCACAGAGGCTACTGGTAGCAACGTCCTTGGAAACCTCTTGCAAATCTTTCCTGCAGGCCCCTCTCTGCTGTGCCCTCAGGGCTGTCCGGGAAGCAGCGAGCTGCACTTTTGGGATGGGCAGACTTGCTGAAAGTACTGACAATCCCACCTCCATCCCTGGCATCCTTGCATCCTGATACCAAATGAACCCCCCAATTCCTCCCATTTAACTCACAAATGTACCTAGTGCACTGGTTTACAAAGAGCAATGTGAAAATCCAACTCCCAAAGGCTGCAATGTGGGGGGATAGTAGAAAGTTTTTAAGCATCTTGAGGTTTTGGGGGAGGAGGGAGGGATCTGGCATCTTTGAACCCTTACGGCTCTTCTCCTATGGGATGAAGCTGCTGACATCTGGATTCCTGCTTGTTCAACTGTCTGCATGTTCCTCTCTGAGCAAAACTGCGTGGAAATGCAGGAATCAGGACAGGGCACCAAGAGCAGGGGACACTTCTGCCCCACGGATGGTTCCCGCTGGGTTGTGGAACCTGGCAGGAGGGGCCAGGACGCACCCCCTGTGCGGCCCAGCCTTGACCGCAGGCAATGGTTGAAGCCTTGGGTTTGCCTGGCAGGATTTAATCTTCGTAATCCCAGGCCACACGTTGCTGGGGTTGTGTTTATCCCCCAGACAGTGATTTAGAGCTTTCTCATAATTCTGCTGAATCCACTCGGGTGGATGGGGCTGCATCCCTTGATCACCGAGTAAGTGCTGCTGACTTCCCAACACAGGCAACCTTCCCACATCACCCTCCATTGGCAGACAGCCCCTCAGGAGCAATTATTCCAATTAGGAGCCTTAAAATACCATTAATCATGCAGCTGGAGCCGGTCTCTTCCTAGGCCTCCAGTGTGTTGTAGCAGCCACCGTGCTCTTGACACAATGTGGGCAGTTTTGCTTGCTTTTCATTTGGGTAGGTCATAGTTCTGTAAGTCCCACATATCTCTGAGGTCCCAGTTTGGTGACTCCTGGGAGAATGGTTGTGCTTTGAGTTGTTTTTGAGCTGTCTTCTGCCAGTACCAAGAGACTGAGCTTCATAAATCTCTCCTGGGATCCCCAGCCATCTCCCTGTAGCTGTTTTCTGGCCTCCCTCCAGCTCTTCCCCAATGTCAACAAGAGCAGGGCCGTGATGATCCTTCCCTTCCCCTGTCACCAGTGCCCCTCCAGCAGTGCCTATGGCTGAAGAGGTGACCCCAAATCCAAGATGTGACCAATGTTGACCAAACAGTGGACCAGCCTTGAGACACTATACATCATTTCTGTACCTTGTGCAGTGCTCTGGGGGCTTCTCCTGATTCCCACACAGAAAATAGTACCCGCTCCCTCAAATCCCTGCTTCTGCAGGACCTGGGGCTGAGCCCGGCCACTCGTACTCACCTGTCTTTGGATAGCTTGATTTTAATCCAACTTGGCCATCTCCCAGGTTTCTGGACTTCCCACAGGGCTCCTGAGGACTCTCAGGGCTTCCCAGCACTGTGTCTAATCACCAATGTCCATTTGATTGAAGATCAGGCACCTCTGCTTCACTTTCTAATCCATTTATAGGTGTCCCTGCTTAGTTTGAGAGCTTATCGGAGCTGGGTGCCAGCAGCGGGCACCTCTGCATGTCCTGGAATACTCCTCACCAAGGCAAGGGGAGAAGAAAATCGTGCAGATCCTTTTCATGGCCACTTTACCGAGGCTTAGGGCAACTTTGTGCCTGTGAATCAGGATAAAAGCTGCCGTCGATGGTGCAGCCGGAGCGCCTTGGCCTGGACGCTAAGGGAATGCCCATAGGTAGGAGTCAGGGATGGCTTGTCCTCATGGTCCACAAGCTCACACGGTGCCCCTGACATGGGAGCAAGGTCACTTGTGCCAGGTTGGACACCTGCATGACTGGGACTAGCAGAGGTAGCTACGGGCAGCTGATGGAGTGATATGTAGCTGTAGCAGGCCCAGCAAGACTGATAACATTGAGTCTGAATGGGCACCCCAGTCATCCTCGGATGTTGAGCACCTGGGAGATGACTCCCCAGGTGAGAGCTATGTGGAAAATGAACCCCACGGCGGTAGCTAGTACAATCCTAAAAGGAATATAATCCAAGCGGAAGAACCCAAGAACATGCAGATCAAAGGTTGGGCTGAAGGAGCAGATGCACTGACTAGTGACTCAACCCCTGACCCAGAAGGATTGATGGAACATCCTATAAATGCATATAGACTGGCGAAGCGTGCAAATATGGATTGGCAGAATTAGAAAAATCAGGACCTGATGAAGAGTAAGCTGGTAGCCCCTGCTCCCCAATTGCCACCGCAGTGATATATTTCTTTTTACACTGTGAGGGCATCAAAATGTCCCCATACGTACTCAGCTAACTGTTACTGTGTCCTGCTGTCACATCTCGCTGCTGGCGCTGCTGCTAGTTGCAGTGGTAAAGTCTCCTTTGCCTGGGATTTCCCTGAGGAATGACAGTTATTACCTCTTTTTTTTTTCTTTCTTTATTAATTTTTTTCAGTATGGGATGCTCCAAGCCTGGCGGCCTAGATGCAGTGCAGAACAAGGGATCTGGCCAGCTGTTCCTGGCATGGGCTGGGTAATATAAACCCAGGTACCTGTTGCTCCTTCAAGTTCTGTTACTTCCTCTGGGCTATGGAGGACACGGTTTAACCCAGGAGTGTTTACTGCTCCCTCTGTACCCTGTGGCTGCTCTTAGCTGTAGCTCTAAACTGGTGAACACCTGGGGTATGGGCAAACCCTGAAGAGATGACAGCACTGCTTGAAGCATCTCTCCCAATGGCAGGAGTAAATAACCAGTATGGAGAAGGGCTGGGAGAGGGCCCATCCTCATGGGATGGAAGTGGGCCAGGATCTTCATGTTCTGCCTTGCCAACCCAGGCTGCACCTATGTCTGAAGCTGTTGCCCCGCTTTGACCTCCTCAGCCATTGACTATACTGGGCTGGATGAGGGGGTTGCGCATTTCTCTCCAGCAGATTTTCACTCTCTTTTAATCTTCCTCTCTTTCGGGATGAAAACCTGATTGCTGTCACAATCTGTGTGGTTCCTCCTGCTCCAGAGGGCCATGCAAGCAGTGTGGGTGATCAAGGGTGAGCATGGGCAATCAGCACTCCTGCCATGCCTCTTCCCTTGCTGCCTCCGACACCTTGTCCTGTTCCTCCACAGTGCAGGCAGCATCGCTCACTGCCCTGTTGTACCCTTCATTTGCAGAGCATTGAGTATCTCTATCCCACCTGGGCTTCCTACCCACACACACCTACAGGTTTCCAGGGGGCATCAGCAGGGAGAGCATCTACTTCTGCAACCCCTGTTATAGCTCAGGCTGCTCAGCAACTGACCCTGGGGACTTCACAGCTGCAAGGATCCTTTTACTAAGCTCTAAAAGGCTCTACCCTAGTGTATCAAGGGACTTGGGGAGCCAGGTCCCAATATCTGAACCTGCGATCGGTGTATTGGCGCCTAATCTCAGCACTGTTAACTGCTCTTACTTCAGCTCTTGCACTCTTTCCCCTCACTGGCTTTCCAAGCTCCGGTGTAATCCGCACGGACGCTCACAAGCTGCTTGCTCTTATGCACAGCCCTCGCTTAACACAGGGACACGCGGGTGCACGTGGGTGCCCCTGGCCTCTGCCAAGCCTTAATCCCAAGCCTTAAGTCTTGGCCCAGTCCAGTGACCTCACTGGGATGGCCCGTGAGCAGGGGTGGGGTGGTCACTATGCAGGGCCGATTCGGCTTGCTGAGATCGTTTTGGGGGATAATGGATGGAGAAGTCTCTGTGGAAGCAAGAGGTCAGGAGCAGGGCTGGGAACCTGGGAGGTCAAATCCTGGGATGAAGATGGGGTTTCATTGTCACTCTGGCAAATGGATTAAAAAGTTCTTCACTTCTTGGGGAGACATCAGCTGTTGCAGGAGGTCGGGCCTTGAGTTGATCAGTGTTTAATTAAACTTCAGCCTGAATGTTTTGAGATTTGGGGGTTTTAACACAAAAATTAGAGTGAAAGAGAATGTCATGCCATAAAACTGCTCTCGTCCCCTCATGGAAATTTGTTTCGTTAATGCTCAAACAAATCTCATCATCTTCTGCAACCCCTTTTCCTTCTTAGCTCTTCTCAGCAGTAGTGTGAAACCAGTGTAAATTTATGAAGCGTTTCGGTGGTGCCTATTTGCATTTTACAGCCCCAAATGCTCCATCTGCATAGCGTTGCTTAGCCCTGGCATGAACCGGTGCTTAAACCAGCAATGGAGCCCTGTGAGCAGTGGGAGGATGCTCCTGGTCTAACCTGGACACTTGGTTTTCATTTCTAAAGAGAAAATGTCCTGCACTGTGAAAAATTCATAGCAGGTTTTCTTTCCCCTCCAGCACAGTCACAAATGCAATTGCTCTACTTCTAAGTAACCAGTCGTGTCCCAAAATCTGTGCTGGGAGGCTTATGGCACTGCTCTGTGCCCAGCAATTCCTTGCTGGCCGTGGCCAGTGGCCAGAAGAAGCAGTGGCTGGAGAAAGAGGAGTGCTGGTGTCTGCAGGGATGCATCTTCCACTGTGACATGTCATAGACGGTTCTTATCATTTCCATTGGAAAGAAATTTTGGGTAAGGCCAGACCATGACACCATAGGCAGGGTCATCCCAGAGCCAGTGAATTTCGTCTTGACTGGCTGTGACTTTGCAGTATGTTTTAACCTGCTGGGACACTCCAAGGCAGGGGTGTCAAGGGGGCAGTGAGGATGGGAGCATGGTGATGGCCTTGGCTGGGATGCTTCAAGTGCCATCAAGCATCACTGGAGCGGCGGAGAAGCTTCTGGTGTCATTATTAATCCAAACAAGTTGATAAACACCAAGGTGCCTTATTCGCCCCTAAAAGCTCTTGCAGAGGTGAGGAATAAACCACGTCTCAGCCTAGCTGTGCATCTCGTTTGGTTTCTTGCCATCCCCTTCACTCATGCTCCAGGTGCCGGAGGGAGCTGCTCTGTGCTGGGAATCCCGCTCACGGGGCCGGGACGCCGGCTCCGGCTCCGGTGCGCGCTCCCTGCTCACAGCCCTGCCCTGATTTCTGCAGGAGTTTGCAACGCTGACGCGGGAGCTCAGCGCGTGCCGGGAGCAGCTCTTGGAGAGGGAAGAGGAGATCTCAGAGCTGAAAGCCGAGCGCAATAACACCCGGGTGAGTGTAAAACCCTCATGTTCAGCTCTCGGCTCCCAGAAACACTGGGTGCTGCGAACTCCTGGCTTGGTATCCGCATGGTTGGGGTGGAAAGAGCCTTGCATTCACTCTCTTGCAGCTCCTGCTCGAGCACCTGGAGTGCCTGGTGTCAAGGCATGAGCGGTCCCTGAGGATGACCGTAGTCAAACGCCAGGCCCAGTCGCCATCCGGGGTCTCCAGCGAGGTCGAGGTGCTCAAAGCACTTAAGTCGCTCTTTGAGCATCACAAAGCACTCGATGAAAAGGTGAGATGGGACTTCTGCATTCCGGCTCCCTTGAGCATGCTTTCCTAAAACCAACCATTGAGCCTTTCAGACCCAACTCCCCTGCTTCTTCCTAGGATTTTATCCATCAGTTCTCCAGATGGGGTCAGTGTAGCAATTCTCGGTTCTACCACTGTCTTTGCACGTGCACGGAGATATCAGATCGAACAGAGCTCAGTGCACTCCACTTCCACGTGTCCCCAGCTCCGGCGCATCCCCTCTGCAGCTCCATCACCAAAATGTATCTCCCATAGGGCTGTTTGTGCTGAAATACGGTGGCTCAGACCTGAGCTGCAGTCACAGAGCAGTGCCGGCAGGACTGCTGAGCGGATGCTGCGGGATTTGGGCTGAAGGGAGGTTGTTGGGGATGAGGATCTTCCTTCCATAGCTCCCTGGCCTAGAGGAAGTGCATTTGAGACCCTGGTGTGGTCTTTGCATTAGGACCCACAGCTACTCCTCCTGATTCATTTGCCTTGAGCATCTCCCTGCTCTGCTAAAATGCATCTACAAGGTTCGTCAGCCTTGAGTCTCCCCCAAGACTCGCTTTTTATCCCAAGCTGTCCTTCTCCAACGTGCAATCGCGTCCTCAGGTTGGAGCATCTCTGCCCTTGAGTTGCTGAGCCTGTTCCCTGGATGTGACCCACCGGAGCCTGGCAGGGCGCTGGATATGAGGGGCTAGGAGGTGGCCTGTTTCCTGGAAACCTTTGCTACAAATAAGTAACATCTTTTACCCTTATCTTGCACAACCGCAGGTCCGAGAGCGTTTGCGAGCTGCCTTAGAGCGAGTTGCAACCTTAGAGGAGCAACTGGTGGACGCCCATCGGCAGGTAAGAAGTTCATTTGGCAACCTGTGCTGGGGCAGTGGGTGAGTGGGCAGTGGCAGGGACTGCTTGGTGTGTGTTAGACCAAATTTGGGAATTCGTGCTGAATTTGCATTTGCATCCCCCAAAATGATCATGCAAGTTGGAAAAATGACTTTCAGCCTTTTTAATGTAATGAGTTTTATTCATATCAAGGCCGGCGTATGCTTAATACTTGCAAAGAAAGCAATAGTTCCCTGAAACCTTTTGTCTCACAGATGAGGTTTTCCTCTCTTGTTTTGCCATTTGACTTTCCATTTCAGTGACAAAAGCAACCTGAACCTGAATCGCTTTAGCTAGCTGACAATGACTTTACTCAATGGGACAAAGAACCGAATCTCCCTGCTCCAAGCACCCTGTCTCACATCCCCCATCTCCTTCATTGCATGGACCTGTCCCCCTCCAATATTTAGACTGTTCATTTTGGAGCCCAGCCACTGCTGCCAAAAAGAGCCAGCCTGACCTATTAAGGCCTCTGTCTGGCAAAATTTTGCTCCTGCTTCCTCTTGCCAGGGCATATCTCACAATACTTTTCTGGGCTTGGTGGGGACATAGCACTTGGCTTTTGGATGCCTTGCAAAAACTTTTTCCCCATCCTTCCCCAGTGGAGGAAGATGCGATGAAGGGAATTTTCTTCTGTTCCTGCTGCGTATGTTTGCGCTAGATCTGGAACCTGTTTGGCTGCCAAAACTAGTAATTTTGCTCACATATGAAGTGCTTCTCAGGAGGCAGGGCTCAGCTCACATGGAAAGAGCAGCGCAGGCTGTTTTCATGGCCGTCGCAAACCTCACTTTGTCTGTACAAGATGCTGCTTCAGCCCACATCAGTGTTATGCCTTCATTTCACCCCCTCATTCCCTATGTAGGATCTCTGCCTCGCTCTCTTCAGCCTTTCTCTCCAGTTCCCCCTATTTGGCCCTGGCTGACTATGACAGTTCTTAAATGTGGAGGAAGCTGGCAGGAAGCTGGTTGGAACTGAGAGGTCAGGACATCCAATCTGTGTCCCAGAGACACGTGGGACTCAGGGAGCAGCCTCTGAGCAACTTCTCTTGTTGGGTGGCCAGCAGGCTCCTTCTGCAGCATCTTCAGCCCCGTGCAAGGGCCTGTTGCCTTCTCCGTCCTCCTGCACAAGGACCTGTGTGCAGCAAAGCTGGTGTCACTAATCAGCTCTCTGATTAGTGAACCCCTGTTGTCTTGCAGGTGGCCACTCTGCAGCAAGGCTCTGTACGGGAGGCCGCAGCAGGAGAGCGGGATGGCAGGGAGCCCAAGGAGCTGGTGCAGAAGCTTCCCTGGAAGGTGAGAGCCCAGAAAACACCATCTCTGGCTGTTCCACCTCCGGCCAACCACAGTTTCTCTGATCCCTTTGTTGCTGCCTGCAGGGTGCTCAATCACCCCTGGACATTTGAAAACCTCTTTCCCCTCTCTATTGGGTCTAATCTCCTGGGAAATATCCTTCCCTGCTAGGCAAATACAAGCCAAGCAGGTCATTTGCTGGTGCAGGGGAATCTGTGTTCCTCTTTGGACACTTGTTGGCATTCTGATTCCCAGGGATGCTCTACACATCCAAGGGTTCAGCCCTCAACATCCCTGTCCCCATTAAGCCTGTGAGGAGCAATGTCTCTGGCTGGTGGATGCTGTTTGCAGCTCCCAGAGCCCCACTTCCTAGTGCTCCCTGGCATCTCCACACCACGCCAGGTCCCTGTTGGGCCATATCCTTCTGCTGGGTAGCTGCTGTCAACGCCAGCTCGTGCTCTGGGACAGCCCGGCACGCTCATGCCTCTCTGCTGGCTTGCAGCGGCTCTCCAACGGCTCCGTCCACGCCGACGATGAGGCAGGGCGGGTGGTGGAGCTGCAGGAGCTCCTGGAGAAGCAGAACTTCGAAGTGGTCCAGGCCAAGGAGCGCATCTCTGCTTTGGCTGCCAGCGTCGCCGAGCTGGAGGAGGATCTGGGCACTGCCAGGAAAGATCTGATCAAATCGGAGGAGATGGGCAGCAAATACCAGAGGGACCTGCGAGAGGTGAGGCACTGTCATACTGTAAACCCCATCCCGGGCCCCCCTGCAGCTTCAGAGACACAGTTGCTCCACTCTCTGGGCTGGAGAGGGATGGTATCTCCTGCTGTACATGCATAAAGGAGGGTGAAGACCAGCGATTCTCAAAACAGACCACTGCCTTTTGGGGAATTGTGAGGCAGTCCATCAGCAGGGCTTCCCTAAGGTTGTGAGCAGATACTGAGGAACTCAGGGCTGCCGCAGACACAGAACAGTGAGCAACGTCCGTACTAGCTACCTCATTTTCCTGTTAACCATCTCCATCTCTGCTGTCCTTTATACCTGTAGAAAGCAGGGTGTTTATTGTGCACTTGGACTTGGATGGTGTCCCAGGCTTACAGGAGATGTGTGGCTGGTTGTTCCAAAGTAGAAGGTTACAGGTCAGGACCACTAATGGGAAAGGACCGGGACTCACCACTGTAGTTCTCCACCGGTACAGGACATGACTGCCCCATTGCTCCCTTAGGCTCTGGCTCAGAAAGAGGACATGGAGGAGAGGATCACCACGCTGGAGAAACGCTACCTGGCAGCTCAGCGAGAAGCCACCTCCATCCACGACCTCAACGACAAGCTGGAAAGTGAGCTGGCCAACAAGGAGTCCCTGCACCGCCAGGTACCAGTGCTGGGGTGGATGGGGTGGTACGACACTGTCCTTACAAAAGGCTAGGCCAACCTTGTGCACTCTACCTGGGTGCATCACCGTCCTCCCACCACCTTAAAACACCTCATTTTCAGGCCTGGGCTGTGCCAGATGATAGCTAACCCAGTGGTACCATGCGTAGGAAGCATGTGCAGACAACATCTTGGGAGGGATTTGGAAAGGGATTGGAATGGAAAGCATTAGACCCTCCTGGCCAATCATGGGTCAAGCACAGCGGTGGGAGCAGGATGTATTTCTTTCATCACTCTTTTGCTCCACCTGGGACGAGTCTCTCCCAGTTGGGGCTAGCTCAAAACTGGAGCTGAAGGCTCCCTTCACCCCAGGCACTTGGGAGGGAGAAGTATGCACCGCAGATAGGTTACAGGCAAGCCTTGGTGCCAGGCGTCGTCTTGTGCTCCTTTTGGCAGTGTGAGGAGAAAGCCCGGCACCTGCAAGAGTTGCTGGAGCTGGCAGAGCAGAAGCTGCAGCAGACGATGAGGAAAGCAGAGACGCTGCCCGAGGTGGAAGCAGAGCTGGCCCAGCGCATCGCGGCGCTCACCAAGGCAAGTGTGTGGGGTGCTCAGGGACAGGGGAAGAGACAGGTCTGGCCACCTGTGTGCAGTGACGGAGCCCCAGGTTTGGTGGCCCACTGCTCCTCAGTGCCCTGGCGAGCCCCCATACCATCCTTTCACGCTGAAGGCTCCCTGTCCTCATTCCAGCTCTGGGGGATCTCCCATCTGTGATCCCCTTGCTAGCATGGCTATTTTGGGGCTGTCAGCAAAGCAAAGTGTGGTGGGGATGCAGGCAGTGGGAGGGAGAGCTGTATCCTGGGGAGGGATACCACAAGGCAGGAGGGACCAAAAAATTTTGGGGAGCACCATCCAAGAGGGCTGCTCTGCTTCTCCCAGGCAGAAGAGAGGCACGGGAGCATCGAGGAGCACCTCCGGCAGCTGGAGAGCCAGCTGGAGGAGAAGAATCAGGAGCTGGCCAGGGTAAGTGCTGCTCAGCCCAGACGGGGGAAGTCCTTGTGGGTCCTGGTCCAGCTTCGGTTCCCTCTCGCTTTGGCATTTAAGTGTGTGGGCACAGCGCAATGGGCTGGCTCAGCTGATATCTCCAATGCAGGATGAGGGGAAAGGCCTGGTTGGTCCTTTCCCCATGGCAGGAGTAGCAGGTCCAAAGCCCCCTCCGACCACAAGCAGCCCCAAGCACTGACGTGACCGTCCACTGCTTGCTGTTGCAGGCCCGCCAGCGGGAGAAGATGAACGAGGAGCACAACAAGCGGCTCTCGGACACTGTGGACCGTCTGCTGAGCGAGTCCAACGAGCGGCTGCAGCTGCACCTCAAGGAAAGGATGGCGGCTTTGGAGGAGAAGGTAGTGGCTGCAGTGCTGGCGCTGGGCTCCTCCGGGGCTCCGGGGAGGGTGAGGGCTCTGCATCCCCTTGGGTGCAGGGCCTCGGCCAGCTACAGTGCGGAGGTTGGAAAGTATCCATGCAGGGATGGAGAATGATTGCATGCAGGATGCCAGGTGGGCACCAAGGCCGGTGGGAATGCCGGGAAGCGCATTCTGCACTGCGCCCTCGCCTCTCGCCAGCCCTCACCCTGCAAGACCTGCTCCCCGCCGCCTTTCACCTCGGACGGCGGCAGGATGTGCCCTGCTCCATTCCCTCGCTTCCCTGTGCCTTCCGCTGTGCACCCTTGCCCACCGTCTGTGCCCAGATGGCACCTAAACAAACCCTCATTGCATTTTGCAGGAGACAATGCAGTGTTCACCCTCTCCCAAATCCTGTCCCCCAGGCCCTGCTGCTCTGGATGGATCTTCCTTCTCCAAGCTGGAGCAGAGTCCATGAGCAGCCTCCCACCCCACTTTGGCCTTTCCTTTGCAGGAGGCAGCTGGAGCTGCTACTGCCCCAGTGTGACTGCAAGGAACTTGGGAGAGCAGGTACCTGAGAGCAAGGGGTGTCCTTGCTCACAGAGAGGAGCTCAGCCCTCGATAATTAACCTCGATTTGGGTTCCTGCAGGAGCCAGGCTCCCCTCATTAACCAAAGCACACAGGGGATATATCCTCAAGCTGCTGCATCTAGGACCATGTCTGTCTCCAAGCTGCTCTGCACCTCCTGTCCCCAACCAGAGCTGGCTGCACCAGTGTGTCCAGCTGCTCAGCTGATGTCTGAGCAGCTGTGGGTCAAGAATAGGACGCAGTACATGGGGCCAAGTCCAAGTTCCTGTTCCTGGTGGAGCACCGAGACCAGAGTGGTGGCACATTGCAAAGGGGCACTGCCAGCACCCCAGCCTGCTGCTGGCCCCAGCTTACCCACAGAGTTTCTCTGAATCTTTCTAAGTCAAAAACGATGCTGAAATGCCTGCCAGCTGCCCGCACTTCCCCTAAAAGAACACAAAGGGTAAAGAGTTACCAGCTCATCTGCTTTCCTCCTGCCTTTTCGCTAGCTTAGATGCAGGGCACTCTTTTGCCCTTGACCCAGCTGCTTGAGGAGTTGATATCCTCTCAGCTACATTTCCTAATCTGCAAACGCTACCAATCAAATCTCTAATCTGTGAGACAGGAGTTTGGCCGTGGCAGCCCTGCTTGAGGAGCAGGAGGTTTGCAGAGAAGACTGGTTTGCAGGCAAGTAGGCGAGGAAAAGGCTGAGAGGCTGAGGAACCGTCACCGTCCCTGCTGCCGCTGCCCCGTCTGCGTGGCGATTCCACACTGGCCATCCCTGGGAGGCCGCGGGGCCAGGGCCGCTTCCTAAATGGTCTCTCTTTCTCTTTCCTGTTTTTGTTCCCTTTTCTTTTGTGTTGGTTTTCAAAGAACACTTTGTTACAAGAGCTGGAAAATACCCAAAAGCAGATAGAGGAACACCAGCACGACAAGGTAAATGCTGCTGCAGGGAGCCTGCCCTAGTGACTGCGCTTCCTCGCTCCTAATCCCCGGCTAGTGGCAATCGCTCCTCCTAAAAGTACCCTAGTTTCGGAGGAGCTGGGATCCCAAAGAACCCAGCAGCAGGAGGCCACAAACTAACCCATGCAGTGGCTGGATGGAAGCTGCCACCCGCGTTCCCGGAGAGCCCCTGGTTCGGTTCCCTAACAGGCACGTTCAGCCCTGTCTCCATATTTCTATCACACTCATCCATCCCTGACCCCCACCCAGGACAGCAGAGAGGCCGGGGTTGCTTCGCCCGTCTCTGCAGAGGAGAGTTTTCTGGAGCGTTCGGCTGCTCCTCGGTGTGTTCTGGCCATGACGGACAGTCCCACCAGGACAGCCACGAGCCTTGTGCTCGAGGCTTTCCTCACCCCCTTGCTCGATGTGGGGAAAGATTTATTCCATGCCCAGGTTGCAGAAGGCCCCACAGGCCTTTGTGCCTCCCCTGCTCTCAGATCAGGTGCCCAAGTAGGGTTTGCAAGATGTGTCCTGATCCGGAAAGCCAGCGCACCGCACCTTTGGAGGGGGGAGTTTTCGGGATGTGCCCCATATCCAGTGCATGCTTGGAGGGATCACTGGGCTGCTTCTCCCCTTGCCCAGGGCCTCTGCTTTTCCAGCTGCATCCAGCTGTCCGTGGCAAGGAGGTGCACGCACAGGTCCAGCTCCCTGGCCACAGCTCTGCAGCTCCAGGCAGAGACCGAGTTCGGAGGCTCGTGCGATGCTGCCCGAATGTTGCCCAGCCCTGGCTGCACACGGGGCTGGACCTTGCTGTGCCTGGAGGAACCCTCTGCCTGGCCTCCCCGCGCAGCTGCACCTTCCCTCCTTGCACGAAGCACAGACCTGGGCTCCCCCTGAGTACAGGGCTGGCGTGGATGAACAGGGCCAGCACTAGAGTTGTCTAGCGGGTCCCTCGCTGTCAGCCCTTTGCCGAGACAGATGAGCACGTTCGGCCTGGAGCGAAGCCAGAGCGTCCTAGAGTGACCGATTCTCCCTCATCTCCCAAACCAGCCTCGCTTCCAGCACCCGTGTGTCTGTGTGTCCGGCCTGTGATCACTCCCTCCCTTCGCAGCATCACCCCAGCATGGTCATTCACTGTCGCCTGCATGAGCTGTTTCTTTACTGATGGATCAAAGCTGCTTTGAACCTGGGAAGGGGATTTTTTAAAAGAGAAAATAAATATGAACAGAGCTGAGGGCTCTGAGCTGGACTGCACAAAATGTGGCAGCTCCACAGAGTCAAACCAAGCCCTGTCTGTGTCTTGTCTCATCCCAAACAGCGACGGCTGTCAGACGAGATTGACAAGCTGAGGCTGGAGGTCGATCAGCTCAAGACCAGGAGTGGGACGTTTGTGGACAGCATGCACACGAGGTAAGCGCCCAGCAGCCAAAGCTCACACCAGCCCCTGGCTTGTGCTCATGCACCCATAGCTTTGGGGGTGTTTTGTTCTTGGAGCGCAATGCGAGGCCCCAACATGCAATTGGCATCAGACTATCAAGAACAATCCAGCCAAATCAAATGACCGAAACTTTGTTCTTCTGAGGGTAAAAAGTACCCATTGGGCATCATTTTTCTTTCCGTGCAAAGTGTATCACCTCTTTCTGGCCCCCCAGGGTGGGTTTACCCAGACAGTGGGTAGCTCTAAGTGCTGCAGACCATCTTTCTGCTCATTTTTAGTTCTGCAAAAGTCCCTATGAAAGCTGGATGTTCACCCAATATCCTTCCCCTGATGGTGCATTGGGGATGGGTTTGGTGGGAAAAGAGGACGCTCTCACACGTGATGGCACATGGGGGGCACTGAGACCCCCACGTAGAGCTGAACCTCCTCATTTTCACCTCCTCTCCACAGTGGCCCTCCCACACCCTTTTCTTTAATGTTTTGTCTGGGAGATTGAGGAGCCCAGCCCAGAGCAGCAGGAGGCAAGGTGAGTCCATCAGGTCTCAGCCTCCAGGGCCTCAAGAAAAGCGGGAACAGCTACAGAACGTAAGAGAAGGAGGGTGCCCATGTCACAGACTGTGTCCTCTGCTGAGTCCTCACAGCTGGGACTCGAGGCAGCACCAGGACTGACCACCAGCCACAAAAAATCACCTCTTGGGAAGGAGCAAAAGGATGGAAAGGAGAATGCGTCAAAGCTTCAAATGTGTCAGCAGCTGGGGCAGGGAGGAGAGTGACTGGAGGCTCCATGCCTGCCATGGAGAGAAGAAATGGAAAGAACGAGGGAGAGAATGAGGATTAAGGTCAGCCAAGTGCTGGAGAAATGTCTGGGGCATATGTGGGACTTCCTTGTGTAGGTTTGCAAGGATACGGCAGGCAATTTCTTTTTTTCCCCCCCAGGAAAATTCAGCAAAAAGCTTGAGTTACAGAGGCTAAAATAATCCCCCAGATGAAATGTCAGCTTTTGTCTAAGGTTCCTTTATCTGTTTTTAGCTCAGAAGCAGCTTGTCAGTGGCTCCACAGCTTAAATCCCCTGGAAAACTTGGGCTGCGCCTCTGTCTGCAAGCGCCAAGCTGACGCCAAGCCAAGCTGCTCACGTTAGTGATTTTTTCTGGGCTCAATAGGTTACTGGAACAGGGAGCCTGGTCCTCTATTTCTCTGGGAACCAGACCCACAATGATGGAAAAATACTAATCTGCTCTGGAAAGCCCGTTCTTCAGGCTGTTTTTTCCTGTTAAATCGAGCCCCAATCCTCACGCTGCTTCTTACTGTGCATATAGGGAATAACGATCCCGTTTTCTGCAAAGTGACTTCGCGCAGCTGCGTGAATGGGTGTCTAAGGCAGGGAAAGCTGAGCAAGATGCTCCCTTTTACTTGCTGTGCCATCGATTCAGTGGAATGACAGCAGTCATAAAACCCCTCACTAAATAGGTCATCTTCCCTGCATGGAGAGCTGCTGGTGCTGCCTTGGACTTCCTGCAGGCTCAGGCAAATGTCAGTGAATGGCACATCAGCATCACCTGGACAGGCATTTCTACACGGTCAGACATGGTAGAGGTATCCAGTTAGCACCACAAGTGGCCAAAAGTGTCCTCATGTCCAAACACTGTGTTACTCTGCCCGGCACGTGAATGCAGTCCCAAGCACTGCCCAAGTTTGGAAGAGGAAGACGAAGAATTCCCAGATGCTTTCTGATGGTGCACTCCATCACTCATCATATACATGCCCCACACCTAGAAAATCTGTTTCAACTGAGATTTTATTCATCAAGGCTTTTTGTGTAAATGGTGAATTTTTTTTTTTTTTTTTTCGTCTGGGATCCCTTTTTTAAAATAAATAAATAAAAGGAAAGAAGGAAAGCTGTCCCCTTGCTCCTCTATCCTGGGCAAGTCTGGGTTGCAAGTGGAGCAACTAGCAGGCCGGGGCCAGGAGCATCCTTGCTCAGGGCAGTCTCTGCAATGGGCTCTCTTCCCCCAGGTCCCACATGGGCAGCACCACGGACCTGCGCTTCCCCCTGGGCACCGTGGTCCATGGTCCTGCTGAGACCTTCGGGACAGCCCCAGGTCTAGCTCGGGCACAGAAGGGTCGATTCACCGCCCGGCGAGAGGAGCCAGCCAAGGTAAGACATCTTCATCTTGAACTCGCTGGTTCGGAGTCTCCTCTGGGGTGCTTGGCTCTGGTCTCCCAGCTTGGGTGCTGGCCTCACGTGGCAGCATCTTCCCTGAGCTGGGGACAAGGGGGAATTTCCTTTCCCGGCTCCTGTGTGGGAGTAATCCGTCAAGAAAGGTTTCAACTTGGGGTCACATTGAGTGTTGCTTGAAGGCTTCCAGTCTGGCTTTAATATACATGTGGTTGCTGTGCATGAGCAATGAATTTGTTCCAGCAGGACTGGGAGCAGGCCCAGGCAGGCAGCGTCCTGGCCACGGGGCCTCATGCATTTGACAGCGACCCTGAGATCTCCGATGTGGATGAGGATGACCGTGAGACACTCTTCAGCTCCATGGATGTGCTCTCTCCCAGCGGGCACTCAGACGCCCAGACTTTGGCCATGATGCTCCAAGAGCAGCTGGATGCCATCAACGAGGAGATCAGGTAGTGGCCGCAGACCAAAACTGACAAAATCTTGTTCTGAAATGGCTTAATGGGGCCACAAACTGCCAGGCCATGGGAGGAGGATCCAATATCCTAAGTCTGAAGTCTTGGTCCAGCTTCAGCTAGGGAAGTGGCTTCAGAACATCCATCTGCAGGGCCTGGGCCTACCCTCTCAGCGACTGCCTATCTCTCAGCTGCACCAGGCTGGCTTGCTGTTGAAAAGCAGCCCCTTGCTAAAATTGTAAATGAAATTGAGACCCCTCTGCGCCCTGGTCTCCGTGGATCCTGATGGGTCTTGCTGCCATTCCAGAAGTCATGGCATTCAGGGTGCATTTCCCTGGTGTAGGGGCAAAAAAGCCCATGGTTTTTTAGGAGAGGTAAAAAGACCAGGAACTAAAAGGTGGGGAGTCAGGTGTGCTGAGCCCTGATGCTCCCCTAGGATGATCCAAGAGGAGAAAGAGTCCACCGAGCTTCGTGCGGAGGAGCTGGAGACCCGCGTGACAAGTGGCAGCATGGAGGGCCTGAACCTCACCCAGCTCTGCAAAAGGGCCTCCATCCCCACCTCGCTGACAGCTCTGTCACTGGCCAGCTCGTCCCCACCGCTCAGCGGCCGCTCCACCCCCAAGCTGTCCTCCCGCAGCGCTGCTCAGGACCTCGACCGCATGGGGATCATGACGCTGGTGAGGTGGCGCACAGCGCCCGCGGGACCCTGGGGCAGGGGATGCAGCTGAGCAGGGTGTGCACGTGTGGCTGACTGGGGCGGACGCGATGTCCTGGTGTGCGCATGGATGTGTGGGGTGTGACGTGGAGCGGGGCGCCTGTGTTTGTCTTCTCCCAGCTTGGCTTGCCTGGCCCCCGTGCCACTCGCCGTATCGGGGCATGGAGGGCTGCTGCGGGAAGTGTTCTCTGTTGACCACCTCCCTTTCTGTGTCTCTCTCACTTTCCCCCTTGCAATCAGCCCAGTGACTTGAGGAAGCACCGGAGGAAACTGCTTGTGAGTCGTTCCCATCCCGTTGGTTTCAGTCCAAGCCCCTTTTCCAGCCTGCTTCTGGCTTTGTCTATGCCAGGTCAGGCGGTACAGAGCTGGGGACCCCAGGGATTCAGCAGGAACATCAGGGGGATCCCATCAGGTGCTTGGAGGCATGCCGGCCACATCGTTGGAGTCTGAGCCCCGTGTCCTCTGTGTTCCTTGGCTGCTCCTTTCGTCTTTGATCTGCATGGCACTGCCTGTTCTGGCATGGGAGCTGGGGCCAGCAGCCTGTGGGTACTGGTGGGACACGGGATGTTCGGAAAGCCATCGAGTCTTCAAACACCAGGCACCCTGCCAGGGACAGGGTGTTTTGGGGACATTCCCATACGTGCTCCTCAGAGCGCTTTGCTGCAGCTGGCAGTTTCTATCCCCGCATCCTGGTCTGGACCGTGGGGCTGCATCCTCTCTCCTCCCCATTCCCAGGATCTTGGCCTTTATGACCTCCCCATCTGCCTGGGCAACTCCAGCCATTGCTGGTGCTTGGGTTTAGGCTAATCCTGGCACATGGCGAAGCCCTGGGGTGCTGCTGGCTCTTTTGGCCATGCCTCTATGGAGCAAGAGAGAGGGGGTCAGTCTGGAGCAGCCAGCAGGGCATCGATGGGACCAGGGGTTTTGCCATCAACCCTCACAACTCCTCTGTCTGTTCAGTCACCTGCAGCTCGTGATGAGAGCCGAGAAGATAAAACCACCATCAAATGTGAGACCTCTCCACCGTCCTCACCCAGGACATTGCGGCTGGAGAAGCTGGGCCACCCTGCGCTGAGTCAAGAGGATGGCAAGAGGTATGTGGAGCATAGCTTAGGGCTTGCACCAACAGTGGCTGCTTCATCAGCCCCAGGGCTCGGGATGGGGGAGTGTGGGGCTATGGGACTGCCTGGGGTTTGCTGTGGCTTGTGTGCTGCTCGGGAATAACCTAAAGGCTTTGCTGTTCCTCTCCCTCCTCCATCCCCAGCTCGCTGGAGGAGCAGGCCAGCAACCCCAGCAGCAACAGCAGCCAGGACTCCCTGCACAAGGGCTCCAAGAGGAAGGGGATCAAATCCTCCATCGGGCGCTTGTTTGGGAAAAAAGAGAAGGGCCGCTTGATTCAGCTGAGCAGAGAAGGGGCCACAGGGCAGGGTCTGTGAGCAGCCCCATTCCCGCGTGCGCTGGGCGGGCGTCCTCCCAGGCCAGGCTTCCTGGCACTGTCTGGCTTTGGGGTGCTCTTGGGGGTGCCAGGCAGAGAAGTAGGGACATCCCATCCAATTGGGGGATATGGGGGCCACAGCTGAGTAGTGCCAGGAGTCTGCTGGCTCTGATTTCTGTACAGCTTCTCCATGGGTCTGGCAGCACAGCCCCAGACTGAGGATAGGCCTATCTGGGGCTTTCTGCCCCGTGGTCCATGGCATTATCCTATCAGTGTTCATGCAGTAATGCTGCAGTAATGACTCCCTGTCACCATATCTTATTTCTAATGTTCCCAAATCTGCTTCCCTGCCTCTGGAATCTCCCAAATCTTGTACAGCCCTTCAGTGGGCACCATGTTGCCGCACCTAAAGTCTTAAGCTTAAGGGTTGAATGTCTTCAAGGGATGGCAGGTGAGGAGCCCCTCCGCACTGCCCAGGGACCTGTTGTCTGTTGAAGTGGGTTGGAAATGGGGATGGGAGGAGGGTCATCACCCACTCTGCCACAACTGGGCACCCCCAATGCCATAGTTTGGGGACCCCAGCAGTGCCCACGCTGACCCCAGCATGTCACACAAACCCTGGGGATGTCACGCTGCTCCCGGGAATGTCACACTGACTCTGGGTATGTCTTGCTTGCTCAGTAGTGCTGCTGACCGACACAGAGGTGGGCATGCAGGACCCCCTGGGACTCGGCAAACTGGGGGCTCAGGCCGAGAAGGATCGACGCCTGCGGAAGAAGTGAGTGGCCCTCCTTCCCTGCCCCATCAAGGAAATGTCCCACCTGATGCCTGCTAAGCCATGGCAGGGGCATGAGAATTGCTGAGAAGCCCTAAACTGAGACATCTTCTCAACTTCACTCTTCCCAGAGCTCTGTTAACTCCACTACTGCTTTGCTGGTGGCTGCTTCTTGCTGCCCATGGTCTCCTCTCTTTTGAGGCGTCCCTCCCACCTACCTTCATGTCACAGGCCTGATCAAGCCACAGCTGCTCCCTTCGCCACAAGCCCCCAGTAAATCACTCTTCTGCTGTTATTCCCTCCAGGCACGAACTCCTGGAAGAGGCTCGGAGGAAAGGACTGCCCTTTGCTCACTGGGATGGCCCAACCGTTGTCTCTTGGCTCGAGGTGAGGCAGAGCATGGCCATGATGCATCCCCATGTACCAGCTGCATTCCCAGTGGCTGTAGCAGATTATTTCATGCCCAACTTCTCCTCGCAAAGCCCCAAGCCTCTCAAAAGAGTGGGTGGTCAGCGCAAGTGGCAGCAGAGACCTCTACCTGATCACAGAGCGGTTTGCTCTCCTGGCTGCTCGAGAAGGGATGTAGGAGAGGAGCTGTCTAAGAGCCTCTGTGGGGCCAAGTGAGCAGGGTTGCAGGAGCAGAGCAGATGTCCATATCTCCCTCACAGTCTGCAGAGTTGGGGGTTTCCTTACGCTTAAGCCTTACTTTGAGTTGGAAGATGCTCCTTTCCTATCCTGTGTCCAGGGTGTGCAGGGATGCTGGGCTGCCACCAGGCCATCTGTGCAAGATCTAAGAAAGTAAAGGAGCCCCATATGGGCATCTTACTTCGGTACTAAGGTTTAAACAGAACGTACTAAGGTTTAAACAGAATGTCCTGAAGGCTGACAGAGAAAGTTAGGGTATGTGCAGTCACTGGTTTTGCCCTGTTTTCGCAGCTCTGGGTGGGGATGCCAGCCTGGTACGTTGCTGCTTGCCGAGCCAACGTGAAGAGCGGGGCCATCATGTCGGCCTTGTCCGACACTGAGATCCAGAGGGAGATTGGCATCAGCAATGCCCTGCATCGCCTGAAGCTGCGCTTGGCCATCCAGGAGATGGTGTCACTCACGAGCCCGTCGGCGCCACCCACCTCACGGACAGTAAGTGCTCTGCACCACCAATCCCCCTACCTGCCCCCAGAAGAGACCCCAACGGGACAAGGCACCATGGCTGAGCCCCACTTCCTCTAGCTCCTTGGGACCACAGTGGTTCACCAGACCTCAGGGAACCCCAATGTCTCAGACAAGAGCAAGGAAGGACTCACTGGTGACTGAAGCAGGCCATCGAGGAGGTGACATCCCCTCCCAGAGCAGTCAAGCCACTGGACATGTATCCTCAGGTGCAAAGATAATTTACTGCTGTCAAGCGTGAAGTGCTTTCCCATCTTTGAGCACCAGCAGATGCTCTTATCTTCACACCCAGGGGTAGTCAGCAGGAGGTAAACGCTGTCAAGCACCCTACAAAGAGCACAGCTCAGGGACTGCCTGCCCCAGAAAGGATAAAATCAGAGTGAAACAGTTCATGTTATCCGTATTTGCCAGCTCAGATATTCACACCTGTTTTCTCAATTGTTTCCACATAAACCTTTTCCGGGACCATTTGAAATTCCTCAGTCAGGTCAGAATAAGTACAGAACCCAGCCTTCCCCTAGACAGGACGTGGGCTGGATTGAGGGACTGTGTCCTGAGCTAGGAGGATGCAGCAAGATCCCACCAAGAGCAGCGCCAAGAGCAAGAACAGCCTGAACCCCACTGTTCCTCCCTAGCAGTCCGTCTCTGGACTGCCCTGCCTCTACCACCCAGCAGGAGACCCTAAAACATCTCAAGCCAGGCTTATTTCCAGCTAGGTCCCCCCTGGTCCATTCCCTTCCTTTGGTCGCAGAATCATCCTGTTAAGCGAAAGCTCTGCACCTGGTAACCCTGATCACTCTGCCTTTCCCCTTTAGTCCTCCGGAAATGTCTGGGTCACCCATGAAGAGATGGAGAATATGGCAACTTCCACAAAGACGGTGAGCCCGGCCAGCCCTGCTGTCGCCACGCGCTGTATCAGTTACCAAGCTGAGCTCCGGGCATGCATTAATGCACTAAACCCCGAGAGGGAAGGGGTCTTATGCTGCATCTCATGTGTCAGCTCTTGACCACTACCATGCACCTGTTTAGAAACCGTCTTTCAGCCTTTAAAATTTCAGCAGTTTTAAAAGCTCGCTAAAAAAAAATCAGATGTGTTTTCCTTTGTCAAGAGCCAGTAGCTTTTTCTGGGTTTCCAGAATAGCTTACCAGTCCTTTGTGACTTAGAGGAAAAAGAGAAGGGAAGATGAAAAAACAGAAGTGATCTCGGATAGATGCACAAGGAGTCACATGTTTGTCATCCTGCACCCAGAGGAGTTATTAGCTAATCTAACATGGACCTTTGTGGGCCCAAATATCTTCTCCACATGAGCAGGAGGTGCCGTTACCACAGCTGATAATGTGCGGTCCCTTGGAGAGATGTATCTGTGCTCCTATGTGTCCTTTGGAGAGATGTGGCCGTGCTCCTGATGGCTACAGGTCTCTTAAGAGAGATGTGGCTCCTCTCTCTGCAGCTTAACGATCCTGTTTCCATGTCTCAGAGCAGGGGCATCCTTTTGGATTAACTATGGGAATTATTAGGCATCTTGTGTCCGCTAGCCAAGAAGCTCAGAACCTCTAGCTGGTGTTTAGGGATGGAGAGCTCCAAGTTACAGCAGGGATGCAGCACGTATCATGTTTTGCAAGGCTGAGCAAAACCAGCACTGATTGACAATGAAAAAAAAAAAAAAACAGATTGGCAAATTGGGCTGGCAAATTGGGTTGGCCGGTGTCCCCTGGGGGTGGTGACGTGTGGGTTGTGACCCACAAGGCAGTGTGGACACTGGGTGTTTCACTGCATCCATCTGTCTTTAGGGGGGGCCTGTGTTTGCCAGGAGGAGCGTGTGAGCCCCAGCATCTGTGCCATCTCCGGGCTCGAGGCCACACGGTGCAATGCAGCTTTGAAGACAGGGATGCCCGTGAAAATGCCCAGAGCAGCCCAAGCTGTGTCCCCATCCCCTCCGGGGCCACGACGAGGGGTCCCGCGTTCGGCATGTGCAGCGTGTGCTCTCGCAGTGCGGAACTGCCGGAATCACTGACTTTACCTGTCCTTTCTATTGACATGCTGCGTGTGTCGCTTAGGACACGGAGGAAGGCAGCTGGGCGCAGGTGAGGTCCCTCTGTCACCCTATTCTGCATGCGGCACGTGGGGAGGTTACGTGAGAGAGAGGCTGGTTTCTCATTGTGCATTTATGCTTCACTTTTTTTCTGGCTTCAAGTTCAGGATAGGGAACATTTACATGAGCGGAGAAGGTGAGAGGAAAAAGTCCTGTTTGTATCCATCACTCCGGGTTCCAATCAGTCCTGAATATTTTATTTTCCTTCTGTCAGGTTTTATTTCCCTTTTTGCACCCCAGATCAACTCAGTGAAAATGAATGGATGTTTTTCTACCCAAAACTGACCTGTTTTTTCATTTTGAAGGGGTAAAATCAGTTATTTTGGTGATTTCTGAAACTTTTTGAACAGAAGCAATTTTAAATGTGCTGAAATCCATTTTTAAATTATTTTAAAATAAACTGATCATACATTTCAGCTATTCCTTGTGTTTCCGTTTTGCCTGCTGCCCTGTCTTCTCAGGGCATATCAGTAGGATACAGGACCATTCCCTCCAGTGCCATCAATACAAGTAGGGTTAAACTCCTCTAACCCAGGTTTGATACTCAAGGCAGTTTCTTCAGGCTGCAGCATTGAACTCTTTCTGTTCTCCTAGGGTTACCTGCAGCTCTACTGAGTCCCTAGTTTCTCCCTAGTTTCTCCTTTTACCTTCACAGACGCTGGCTTATGGGGACATGAACCATGAATGGATTGGCAATGAGTGGCTGCCCAGCCTGGGCCTCCCGCAGTATCGCAGCTATTTCATGGAGTGTCTTGTTGATGCTCGGATGCTGGACCACCTCACCAAGAAAGACCTCAGAGTGCACCTGAAGATGGTGGACAGCTTCCACCGGTGAGCCCCGTCCACCGGGAGGTCCCCAGGCTGCCGTGGCTATGCATGGAGCAGAGAACAGGGGGGTTGAGGGATTCTCCCCAGTCTTAGGCAGCCTACCAACACTCAGTCTGGATCAAGATTCATTGCAACAGGAATTATGAGCATCAGCTCATGCGTCTCTCTGGCATGCAAGAGGTGCATGGAGAGCATGTCTTGGCATGGACATTGAAAAAGGAAATCAGCATCCTGACCTTGTCATGGGGTACCCATGGATTGGTTACCCCTTCCTTCCCTGCCACTGAGCACAGAGCATCACTGCTTGTGTCCACATGCTCTCGGGTGGGTAGGATGGAGTGGGGAATTACCTTGAAAAGGAAAAACAATTCCCTGGTTTCTGGTTAATATCTTTGCTTTGGGTTGTGTATGCACTTACCCAACCTTGCCCCAAAGCATCCTTCAGGGTGCATGGGGAGAAAGTGAGGACCTCCATGGGGTCCTTCCTCAGTGATTCTGGTCCCTCCTGAGGGTTTCTTGACATCCCATGTCCTTGCAGCACCAGCCTGCAGTACGGCATCATGTGCCTGAAGAGGCTCAACTACGACCGCAAAGAGCTCGAGAGGAGGCGAGAAGAGACCCAGCATGAAATCAAAGGTCAGCAGCCACGTACAAGGTCTGGCTCTGAAACAGGAGATGAAAAACATCCCAAGAGATGCCCAGTGATGCTCTCCCTCCTCTCCCTTATTTTTAGCACAGTGCTCGTTGGGGACAGGGGGGTCAATGCTTCCAAGCAATACCATACTTGCAGCTCTGTTCTCCATGGGGAACCTCCCTGCAGTATGTCCCCAGCAGAATCTGTTCCAACTGCATTTAGACAGTTAACCCTAAGGCAGTTTACCCCAGTCAGACATGAGGAGAGAGGAAAGGTGTCAAGACAGGAAAGACCTAGTCTGAGCACTGAATCAGCTTCTGCAACCCCATTCAGATGCTCAGGACATCCCCAATTTGCTCAGCATCCTCTTCCTCAAGGGCTATCCTGGGATTCCCTGCACATGTGGCTGGTGCGTAGATTATGTCTCATTATTGATAATGCCCTTAATTATAGCAGCAGCCCTGGGTACTTAAGATTAATTTGCACCGTTGCTTTCTGCCTCTAATTTCTGCATTTAGTTTGATAAATAGAAGGGAGCCATTCTTGATGCTTGGGCACTCCGTGTTGCTGCTGGCCAGGGAAGGAGATGATCCCCAGCACTGATCTGGGAAAGATCCCTTCGCTTGGTTCCAGAATCAGGTCCTGAGGTTGTGTGGCAAGACTCTGGGACATCATCAGGTCCCTGCACACCCAGGAGTGTGACCTGAGCTGGCCAGGACCCCTGAGACAAGCCTTCGCTCTTCTGCAGATGTGTTGGTGTGGACCAATGACCAGGTCATTCACTGGATCCAGTCCATCGGGCTCCGCGAGTATGCAAACAACCTGGCTGAGAGCGGGGTGCACGGGGCGCTCTTGGCCCTCGATGAAAACTTCGACCATAATAGCCTGGCACTGGTGTTGCAGATCCCCACGCAGAACACCCAGGTATGGGGAGCATCCTTGGGGTCTCTTGGGGACCCCAGCTCACCATGTCCCCTCCTCTGGCCCTGGGCTGCACTGGGCACTGCCTGGCCATGGCCATGTTGCAGCTCCACCAGTCCCACCAGTTGTGCTGAGACCTGTTTCCATCACTCGTTTGCTGCTACTTGCAGGCTCGACAGGTGCTGGAGAGGGAATTCAACAACCTGCTCGCCTTGGGCACCGATCGGAGGCTGGATGATGTGAGTACCCAATCTCTTTCATGCCCAGATCTTGATGGGCCCTTGTTCTTGAGGAAAAAAACAAAAAGAAAGAAGCAGCAGGAGTCTGGCAGGGATATAGGGCCACTAGGGCCACATTGGCCACTAGGCCAATGCTGTAATACTTGGGTTTTTTTTCACCTTTTGTGTAAGAAGTGTTCAGCAGTCAAAACCTTCTGACCCTTGTAGTCACACCTGGTGGCATGGGCTGGGAATCACAATGCTGATTTATTGGCCTGGAGAGATGGATGCTGATGAGCAGGTATTTTCAGCATCAAGAAGATGCTAACAGCAGCCCAGGGCCCCTTTGCATCATCAGTGGCTACAGGCAGGAGCTCTGGTGTCTCCCCCTACTCCGAGAAACCCAAGTAGGACATAATAGATTCTCAAGAGGAGTTGCAAGAACAATGTCAGAGGAATAAGTTAAAACCAGTAGATGAGGCCCTGAGGAATGAGCTGCCAGGCCTTGGAGGCAGGAGAGGGAACATCTTATAAATCTTTTCTAGCTTTATGCTCAGTGATTGGAATTTTAAGTGGTTGCACATAGCTTTCCTTTCCAGCTGCTTTAATACTGCTTTCTAGAGGCACAGATGTTCTGGTCATGGCACATTTGTGACCAGAAAAGCTGGTGTTTTGGAGATACTCCAATAAGTAGCCAGAAAGCTGCCCAGTTGGTTCACGTTGAGCCAAGGGAGGTGAGAATTCATCTAGACCTCTCCTACATATAGGTTTGCTCCACGAAATACAATAGCAGAGCTAGTCTGGGCTCTCTGTGTAGCTTGGGGAGAAATACAAACTTGCAGATGCCATTATCTGGCCTAAGTTAAATGCTTCGCTTTGGATGTTTACCAGGGTTTGTGTGTTGATGTCTTGAGGGCGTCTTTATGGGCAAGTTGGAGAGAAATGGTAGGTAAGCCAGCAAGGACCATGCTGGGAGATCTGAGAGGTGTCTCCAGTGTCCTCCTCTCAACTTGTTGTGCACTTTGCACCACACAGTTGGTCTCTATGCATGAATAGACCCTCACTTGGGGGAAAACCGTGCTGGGATCTGACGGGGTGGAAAGTCCAGCCACAGCTCGGAAGCGTGGGCTTATTCGAAGCCACATAACCTGCTTTTCCCTCCCAGAGTGATGACAAGACCTTCCGGCGAACCCCGTCGTGGCGAAAGCGCTTCCGCCCCCGCGACGTTCACAGCATCAACATGCTCAGCGGCTCAGCCGAGACGCTGCCTGCTGGCTTCCGCGTCACCAGCCTCGTTCCCCTGCCACCTCCATCGGCCCCTGCCAAGAAAATGTCCCCAGAAGGTAAGTTGCCCCATTCCCCCCAGGGCACCTCTCCCACTGTGAGGTCCCGTGCCCAGACCTTGATGGTCCAAGCCCTAAGCTCAGCTCTCCTCCTGGCTTCAGGTTTCATTCACTCAATTTTCATGGCTTTTCATCCAACAGTTTGAGTCACTTAACTCTTAGCCACCTTATCTCTACTTAACTCTTTCCACCTCAAAACTGAATGCTGTGATTCCCACCCAGCTGAGTACCATGAAACTTGGGAAAAAATCCCAAGAATTAGCAGCATCCTGATTAAGGATGGGAAGGATCAATCTTACAAACACGCTGGAGCCTTGGGGGCATTGGACCTGGCTTGATGTGCCTCTTCCTTTGCGCTTCATCTTCACATGGCTTCAGTACATGGAACCTGACTCACGGGAGCAGCAGTGAAAATCTTGGTGGGAATTTCAGGACTAATTGGAGCAATCACTAATTGCATGCTCTGCTATTTGACTCACTTCTAGTTGGTGCCTCTGGGTCGCCAAGACTGGAGACCTCCACAGTCCGGACATATTCCTGCTGAGGGTCAGCGTGACAGGAACCAGCCCAGCCCTAGGTAAGTGCCAGGAGGACCTCGGAGTGGGTCTGGGGGTCAAGAGAAGAGGCAAGAAACAAGGGACCAAGAGAGGTTTGCCATGACAACAGGGCACAGGAGACATTGATGGTGAAGGAACAACCCACCGTTGCATGAGACTCGTGGGCACCTCCTGGACCAGGAAGGTTCAGCACCAGCTCTGGCTGGGTTGGTTGGTCCGTGTGTGCTCGGATGGATGGAGGTGAACTGCTGTCCTTAAGGAGCCTTTTCTGCTTTGTTTCTCAGCACATCCGCACTCTCCGTATGGCCACATGCCGACTGCCTTTTGGGGCTAGGCCAGCAGCCAGCCCGTGCCTGTTCCTTGGCCCAAAATGATGGACACTGCAGCCCCACCACTTTGGGGCCATGTGGACCGAAAAGGTTGCTTTTCCTTCTGCTTGTGCACCCACCTTTCCACCCTGGCTCCCCGTGGCTGCTCCCCACTCCTATCTGTGGCTTCTCTGCCCACCTTTCCATGCACTGGTCGGGCTACGGCCGCGTTTGCTGGGCACCTGCTCCGCTGCTGGCGGAGGCTGCGTGAGCTGCGAAGATGCCGCAAAAGCGGGCTGCGATGCTTGCAAACCTTTCTCCTGCCTGGTTCATTTTGCCAAGGCGCCAAGGGCCACTGCAGCGGCTCGCGTGAGCCCCGGTGTACTCGAAGATGAGGATTTGGGCTCAGCTTGACATGGAAATCCATCAGGGCCGCTAGGCAAAGAGTGACCACCAGGATTGGTCCGCACGGCGTGCAGGATGGAGGGGCCAGCATGAGGACAAGGAGCGGGGCCGTCTGCCGGGGGGCAGGCAGCGGATCACTGCGTTCTGGGACTGGGTGCTGCTTAGAAGGAGGCTACACCTGCCCGGTCCGTGAAGGGCTGCGTGGGGAAGGGCTGGAACCGCCCCATACGGCTCCCTGCCAGCCGGGACGGTGCTCAGCGCCTGGGGGATGGCAACGCTCCTTGGGCACCCAGGGGGTCCCGGGAAACACCCGTCCCTTCCTCTCCAGGTGCAGAGGAGATGCTCTCCCCTCCTGCCTCCGGACTACAGGCAGGAATCAATCCAGGAGGCTTCTTCACTCTTCCTGTTTCTTCCTCGTAGGGTAGGATCTATTCGTCTCCTCATGCCACGTTTGCCTTGTGTGGCCCCTATTTCTGATGTGATATTTATTGATGGCTGGAATGAACCTATACTTACCATGTGCTGTTTGGAAGTGCAATATCTGAGAGGCTATACAGTCATGACGTCTTTTCGGTGTATTATTTGCCTAATACAGTATTAAATATTTTTTTAATTTGGAGAGTCGGTGACCCCTTTCTATTGATGTCCCATTTCTTTTGTCATATTATTGGTACTGCATGGACTCCAAACCCTGAAGTGGGTCAGGAAAGGATGTATGTGTGTTCCAATAAACTGGATTTTAAAGCACTGCTGGCTTGAGCCTTATTTCTAGGGACAAAGTGAGAAAATGGAAAGCCTTTTGGAGAAAGAGGTTGGTGTTGTCTGCTTCCCTGAGTGCTTTGAAGATACAGGGTTTTTCAGTTGGGAAGAGTCTCCAGGCTTGGAGGTGGGAGAGACCGTCACAACTGGGGGACATCAATGAAAGAGACCTCAAGTGCTAAAAGAGACCCCCAAGCCTGTTCAAACAAGAATGCCTTTATTTAAAAAAATCCAAATAAGTTAGCAAAAATATTAATTAGAAAAAAAAAAAACAAAAACAATGGCAACTCCACACAGTGCTCAGTAGAAAAGACGTCGAGGGGCGGCCTCCATGGGGCCTTGATGCCCACGCGGTGCCAGCTGTAGAAAGACGTTGGTCGACAGAGCGTCTTGGGAAAGAGAAAACAAGAAAGCGAACCCAACACACACAACATTGGCCCCCAAGGAAACGAACGTCCCCGGACAGGGAACGAGACACAAACCGCACGCTGGCCGTCCGCCCGCCGCGGGAACTGCTGCCGGCGCGGGGACGCAGCGCTGCTGAAGTCCCACTCTTCCCCCCCTTTTTTTTTTTAGCCAGCCAAGCAGGAGCGTTTTGCAAAAAGTAGGAAAAGAGGTGAGTGGTTTCAGTGGTGCAGTCCATGACACTGGAGAGGTAAATACATTTTCCAGCAGCTGGACCCTTCTGCTATCTTATTTCCGTCCTGTTACCAGCTCAAAGAGCTGCTGGGGGGTTGCGCTGGCTCAATTTTGAACTCGCTCCTCCTGGAACGTCACGGCCACGTCCTCCACGGCGATACTCTCCACGATGGAGGAGAGCGAGTGGAGGTTACGGTCCTCCGAAGCATCGTCAGCCAAGAGGTGATCTGCGAGGAGCAAGGGAGAAACGTCTCTGCTGGGGTAGGGGGTGGGACAAGGACAATCCTTGGGGTTTCCAGGGTTTGGGATGGCTCCTGGCTCCATCCTGTGATGTGCCCCCACAGCCAGAGTGACTTGGGGGTCCACTCTTGGCTTGCACCCATGGGTTAGGGGGATGAGACTGTCATTCAGTAAAGGCAATGGGGAGCAAGGCTTTTGGAGGCTTTTTAGGTTTTATTCTGCGTTGGCAAAATAAGAGACTTAGGAGCAAGTTCCTGCCTCCCAGAGGCTAAAAAAAAAAAAAAAAAAGTGGAACTGGTGGAATTGGGATGGAAGGGAGGCAACCCAACATCTCCGGTAAGAAGCCCAGATGCACTGAGCATGGAGCCAAGAAGGCACTGGAGGATTTATGGGTCTCCAGGGACTTGTGTCTGCCCAGCGCAGACGTCTGCGGCGCGGGGAGGGAAGGACAAGGCTCCCTTTGTCCCCCCAGAGCAGCACTCGGGGTCAGTCCCCGCCCAGGCGTCCTCGGAAACTCCTACCTGCGGGGTTGCTGCCGAACTCCAGCTGGGCGCTCCACTCGGGGCTGCAGGAGGAGCTGCCGGATCCGCACTCGCCGGGCGCCTGCAAGGAGCCGAGGTGCTGAGCACGGGCATTGCTGCCCCACAGCCCCGTGCTGCCCGCTTGTCACTGCCAGCCTCAGCGTTGTGTGGCAGCAGACACGGACACAGCCCTCGTCACCCTCCCTGCAAGTCGCTGGCAGGAGCAGGTGAAGCATTCAGGACCCGGTGCGGGTCCAGCACCCTTGTAAAGGGAGCGGGGATGGGGTGTCCTCATGCAAATGCAGTCGCTGAGGCCCTGCGGGCTCCTTTCAAGCATCCCCAGCACCACGGTCCAGCGCAAGCCGCAGGGACAAGTCTGGGACCCAGGCTCCCTTAGAAAGGGAGAGAAAGGGGAATCTTTTGGCTTGGTTGGCTATCAAAGCAGCTGAGAAAGGTTACAGGGAGGTTCTCTCTCTTCACGTGGATGTTCACGGCCCTGCGTTGAGCCTGAAATGCAATTTTGCCTTGCCAGTCATGGCAGCAACCCCAAGCACCAGCTGCCACATCCACCTGGATGGACCTAGCCCACAGTAAAGGAGCTGGTGAAACCCCCAAATTTGGGGTCCTTGGTATATCCTGGCTGCCTACAGAGAGAGAGAAACAACCTCCGCTCACCCCAGCAGGGTTCTGGCACTGAATTAAAGGTTTCACAGCAGGTGTGAACATGAGAAGGCAGCCACAAGGAGGAGCAGTGAGGCAGGAACCTGGCTGAATTTTGGGCCAAAATTGTGCTTTGCATCAATTCTTTTGCAGGGACAGCAGAAAAATCCAAACAAACCAAACCCACATGAGGATGTAGCTTGGGTGGATCCTGGCAGCCCAAGGAACTTTTTACAGAGATACCTAAGACTCTTTTCAATCCTTTACACAGCTCCTATCCTGATACCTGATGGCTTTTCCTGTAAATCCCTTGGTCCTCAATCAGCTGAAGCACCATGAATTACAATTTTCCATGCCTCTTATGAAGTCCATTTATCACCCCAGGGCAGCAGGGGAAAAGCATGCCCACATATCCCCCTCAAGGACTCAGAGGACAGGTAGAAATGTCCTCTCAAAACCTGGTTAAACCACAAAAATCTGGTGATTCAAAGCGTTCTGGCAAGATGTAGCCTCAACACGTGTCCCCATCTGGCTCCTTTGATCTGAGAAAAGGGTTTGGCAGAGGGCCCTGCTCCAACCCTTCCATCCTTTTGTCCTCTCCCCTGCCTGGGACATGCTATACCAGCCATCAAGGACATTTTATTGTTTTATTTTACTTTATTTTATTTTAGTTATGCCTACGTTAGCTCTGGCACATGAGGGCGTGTGTGCCCCGCTCCATGCAGTATCCAGCACTGGAGCAGCCTGTGCTGCTCCTGTATGAACATACATGAATACATATGTGTGCATATAGGGAAAGAGAGCTATAGATCCCCATCACGGCTCAGGCTGGAGTGTTCCTGCCCCATGCAGAGCACATTTGCCAACCCGTGGTAGCCTTGGCTCTGCTGTCCCAAGGGCTTAAGGGGGGTCCAGGACACAGCAGGACTGGGGCTGCTGCCTCCAGGTCCCTGTCCCGGGGCTCCAGGGCTGGTTGCTCATTCTGGGACCATTAGGGATCTATCCCCCCGGGTCCGTGGTGGCCCTGGCCAAGGAGATGTTCGGGTACTTACCCCTGGCTGGGAGGCCGTGCCGCGGTAGCGCAGGTCCCTCTGCTCCCGCTCCTGCTGGTTGAGGGTGCTGAGCAGGGTCTGGAGGCGCTCGATGTACTGGATAGCACTGCGCAGGATCTCCACCTTGGGCAGCCGCTGGTTGGGGTTGAGCAAAGTGCTGCGCTTGAGAGCCTCGAAGGCCTCGTTCACCTTTTTTAATCGGCGCTTCTCCCGCAGCGTGGCCGCCCGGCGCCGGTCCATGGAGACCGTCTTGCGCTTGCAGATCTTGCAAGCCCAGGGCAAGCATTGCCCCGGGCAATGCTCGGGCAGGGCTGAGTCCTTCTCCTCCACGGCTACCCTGCCGTCGGTGCACAGGGCCACCTCGGGACGCTCGGGGAAAGCCGCCGGCTCATAGCCCTGCAAGCGGGAGCCCAGGAAGTTTTCGCCGTCATAAAACCTCTGGTCCGGGAAAAAATAGGGGTTGGTCTCAAAGAGCTCCATGGGTGGCTGGGTGGCGGGGAGACGTGTGCGCGGCTCGGGGACGGCTGCTCCCTCTCCTCACGCCAACTGCTCGGTGCCATTTAAACCCCGGCGCTGGCATTAAATCACGGAGATAAATATAGAAGACCTAAAGGAAACCTGAGCCGGCCCTAAGCTGCTGCCTCACATCAAAATTTGTCCATCTGATTTCGTGGGCTCTGCCCCCCCAGGCGGGGATTGCACAGTGTTGGGGGGAGCTGGCACATTGCGAGGAGCAGCTCAGCCACCCCACGGACGAGGGCTTCGCTCGAGTCCCTTGGGTGCTGCTGGGGATGGCAGCTCCACCCCACATTCCTGTATCAGTTACCTGGAGCACAGCCAGGCTGGGGGACAGCGGTGCTCAGGCAGCTTCATCCCACCCTGGGCTGGATGGTGACATACCAGCCTCGTGGATCCTGCCGAATCCTGGCTCCCTGCATCCTTGGTCCTTCCTCAAGCAGCCTGGCCAGGAGCAACCTGTCCCACCATCCCTGCTGTGCCCCGAAGCATCGCCCCTCTCCGTGCCTCCCTCCTGCTCTGCCAGGCTGAGCCTTTCCCTGTGTCCCCAACAGCTAGAGGTGTTCGGGGCAGGTGGGAGAGACCAAGATGGCTTGGAGCTTGTGGCAAATCCTTCATGAAGGTTTTTCTATCTCTGGCTGAGTCACTTAGTCCAGACCAGCAGCAGTGTTAGAGACATAAAATATTTTTGCTTCCAATTCTCTTCCAGGACACTAAAATCAAAGGAAACCACTCCTGTTCATCCCAGGATCCATTGCCTGGGCAAGCTTGGAAGATGAACAAAGCAGGGGTCTGGCTGCCTCCCATTCTGACGCTGTCCCTCCTCTGTCATCACTAATCCAAGTGCAGGAGACATCTATAGCAAACCCCCCTGCCCAGGTGCCAGGACAATCCTGCTGAGCCTCTCTTCTGGCAGTCATTCCAACCTTGCCAATGGGGAAACCAAGGCACAACACTGGGCCGCGTATCAGCAACAGAGGTACTGGGATTTTATCTGGTTCCCTGCTCTCCCTGCTGACTCCTGCCTCCATATCGTGTCTCTCCAGCTCTGTCTTAAATTCACAGGGGTGTTTTCTTTTTCCCCCTGGGAACAGAGGCAACCATCTCCCATCTCCTCCTATTCCCGCTCCAGGCCAAATTCCAGCCGAGGGATCGGTCAGCGGAAAGAATGTCAGCAAAGAGAAGGGTGAAGTGTGACGAGATTTTCCTTCCCCAAATGCCCCTGCCCAGGGAGGCCGGGCCGTGTCGCATTCCCCGGGCCCATTCACTCCCACCCTCGGTGACTTGGGTTGAATTCTGGCCGTTTCAGACCTGACGCATTAAAGGGAAGCTCTGAGCAGGGGCTGGATTTTTGTCAGCGCCAGCTGCTGCCAGGCACCATCTCGTTGCCTCCTAACATGGGCTGCTCCGCACTGAGCACACCCTTTGCCACCGCCACCCAGGGCCTTCTCCTTGCCCCAAGCCCACTGACAGCCCTTGGAGTCTAGAGGTCTTCTGGAGAACAGCATCGCCCACCACAAACCCAACTACCCGCTCAGGCCCCTGTTTTCTTAAGCCTTAAAATGTGACCTGCGTCTGATTTTGGGCTCAGTACCAGGGATTTGCCACCCCATGGAGAGCGTCGGGGTCCCCTGGGGTTTTTGTCAGGAGCAGCTAACTCTGCATGCCCTGGGTCTGGGTGGGCATCACATCCACAGGGATTTCTTAGCCCATCCTTCTACAGCTGCAAAACCTCCAGGAAACAACAGAAATAGAGGCAGGAATGGCAATACAGCAAAATCCCTTCTTAGATGAACCTACTTCTTGGATAAGGAAAGAAACCAAAGCCCTAGCCTGGCCTGTGCATTGGATAAAAGCAGCTACATTGTCTTGGATAGGGTCAGCTCTGGGCACAAAGCTGTGACAAGGGAGAAAACGGTCCCTGAGAGCTTTGCATCAATAGACTGAGAAGAAATTTGCCCTGCTCATGTGGACTTTTATCCTTGGAACTTGCTGGTGGATGCATTGGTGGAAGAAATTTTGGTGAGCTCCTCAAGCTGGAAGCTTCGCGGGAGCTGCTGGAGAGATTTATTTTTTTAAATTCAGATGAGAGTGTGTTTGGAGGATGAAGAAGCCAGCAGTGACATAACAGGCTCAGAGGTCTGTGGGACATGTGGCCAGCCCATACAAGAACCCGGTCAAGCATTTAGCACTTCATAAAACAGGGGCAGCCTCATCCGAGCAGGCGCTGGCAGTCATGGTGGGCTTTTCCCAGCGCAGCAGCAAGCGGGCACGACACTCGAATTCTCCTTGTGGCTCCTGGTGGCCAAGCCCCTCCATTCATGGTGCCTGTCAAGACCCTCTTTGCCGAGGTGGGACTAATTCCTGGATACGGGTCAGGGATGCAGCTGGATGTGGGGTCCCCGAGTGCAGCACACGTAAGCACCCGCTCATCCAAGGGTCTCCAGAGTCCGGGCTACCTGGTGGGCTCCCTTGCTAGTCAAAGCCATCCTGGGCACCCAAGGGATCGCTGCAGCATGGGCAGCTTTCCCTAGGTCTCATTGCTGCCCACAGCGGGTAATGCAGTGCCGGCTGGGGGATTAGGGCTCTGCTGCCTGCTGTCAGGTTATCCCGTGATGGATGGTGGCGGCTGGGACGCGCACAAAGGCGACACTGTGCACGCGCCAGTGCCAACGTGTTGCCATTCGTCACGGGGTGACCTTCCCCCGGGAAAAGCCGTGATGGGGGGTGGGACACGAGGGCCTCGCCGCGTGGCTCGCGTGTTCGCAGCCGGCGGGGAAGAGCAGCCCCAGGCTGAGGCTGAGCCCCTGGCTAAAAATACCGGTTCATTGATAAAAAAGACTGGTGAGGAAGGTTCGTGCTTGCTCCTCCAGCGCTGCTCTCCCTGTCCCGGCTCTCCTCGGCTCAGATGCTGACGATGCACCACAGGCCCTTTGTATCCTGCTTTCCTGCATGTCGGTTTAGCGTGCCCCGGTCCGGTGCACGGTGCTGCATGTGCAGGCACTGTGCGGGAGGGCTGGATGGAGGCCGGTGTGTTGGGGACCAGCAGGCTCCTTCCATTGGAAAGGGCGGAAAAAGCAGTGAGTTTGGGGGGTTGAATGTGAGCTGGGTGAAGGAGATACCCCGAGATCCATGGGCAACATCCTGCTGCCAGGAAGAAAGAGGCTGGGGATGGATTTTGAGCAGGGGACACACTCAGTCCTGCTCAGGAGTGGTCACCCCCACCTCCTTTCCTCCAGCTAACACACAAGCAACAAAGTCCCAGCACTGGGACCATGCGGGGACCCCCTGGAGCCCCTGTGCACCCCATGTCCCCTTTGTCTTTCCGACTTGCTGCCCTCCCTTCCTGCCCCAGTGACAAGTTGTAACATATTTGGGAGCAGCTGCAGGCGCACGGGGATGCCTGGCCCTCTCCCCGCTCCCCGGGCGAGGAATGCGGCGCAGACCTCTCCTCGGACACCCAGGATTTCCGACGTGCCTGCTCACCACAGATTTGGGACAGCGACAGCTGCTCGGCCGCGATGGGGCTGTGGCAGCCGGCAGCCCGCGCTTGGAGCCTGCCCTGCGGCGAGCCAGGAGACGCAGCATCGCCTGGCCAGGTCTCAGCCTGCCGGCAACTCAGGGCTCGTTTTAGCTCCAGTTTGGGTGTAGCTGTGGGCAACTGTCTCCCCCACTCCATCACTGCCTGGGAAACAAGCAGAGGTGGCAGGAGCAGCCAGCAGCCCATTCCTGACCAGTGCCTGGGTGCCCTGGTCTAACAGTCCACTAGTTCCCAGGCTGGGGACAATAGGGTTGCCCCAACGCACTAGTCTGATGGCTCCCAGTATTGGGACTGTACTGGGTGCCCTGACATGCACCCAGTGCAAATATCACACTGAGCGCGCCAGTCCATCAGTCCACTGGCTTCCAGTCCAGGGACCATATTTAGCATCCCATGCCACCGGCTCCCAATCCAGATTCCATACTGGATGCTGCAACAAACCAGGTTTCTGGCCTACAATTGAGTCCTCCCGCAGCAGCAGCACTAAACCTCCTGTGCTTCTGCCATGCCGTGGCCACCTTTGCTCCATGGACCCATGCGCTGCATAAGGGCTTTCCATTACCCAGCCCAGCAGTCCCTAAGTGCACCCGGATCTGGGCTGTGCATGGCAGGGCCCCATAGCAGACCCCACTCTGACATGGCACACGCGTGCCAAGCCCGTGGGCTCTCCTGTCAGGACTTCAATCGTGCTGGGGTGTCCCCAGCATGCAGCAGCCTGCAGCTCTGTCCTGCACATGGAACCATCCCCATCTGTGTCATGGGGGTCCGGGGAGCGTCGGGTTGTCAACAACGGACTGTTTTCCTGGGGTGGGAGAGTCTGGCTCAGTGAACGGGAGAACAGGTGGGTATTTGAAGGAAGACCCATGAATGCGAGGGATTCATGAGCGACATATGGTGGCTATTCGACTCCGCGAGAGGGACAGCTGTCTGGGCCAGGCAGTGGCGCAAGGCCCAGGGACAGGAGCTGGGGACATCAGCATCCCCCAGCAGGGGACAGGGGCTGCACAGCCCAAGGCGGGCTGCAAGGACCCCCAGGGAGATGGGGGAATCCAGAAGGGAGCCAATGTGCTGGTCCGAAACCAAAAATATTCAGGCAGCTTCAGGCCAGGTCGCATGGATGTCTGACCAGGAGGTCATAACTGGGTACATCCTGGGCACGTTCCAGCTGTGGGGCTCAAGAGAGCCTGGTGGCCCTAGCAGAACCCAAATGTTGATGCTGTGGGATCGGGATCTGAGGAACAGGTAGAAGTATCATTTTGGACTCTTGAAGGATTAGCCAATTCTCCTGCTTTTTTTCTTCTCCGAAAGCCGACATCAGTACCACGGTGGGTGACCCTCAGGTAGGGCGTGCAGATTCCCATGGGGATTTCATGCCTTGGGGTGGGGAGAGGGGACTGCAGACGCACCCTGGGAAGTGCCAACAGTGATGCCAGACGAGCCAGTCCCTGGGGATGGGACCCAGCCCTTCCGGAGAAGCCTCACCCTGCGCATTCCCATGCCTGGAAAGAGGCTGCAGCTGGTGGCTCAGCCCTTTCCCTGTTCACCAAGACTCATTCCTCTGCACCCCATGCTCCCATGGCTCACGCGGAGCCCTAGGAACACCCCAACTCTCACTCACATACTCAGCTGTCAGAGGCTCCAACAAGTGGTGTCAGGCCCGGTCAAGCGTCGCATGGATAATCCTGGCCCTGCAGCAACGAGGTCCTGATGCCGGACAGGCCACGCAGTGTCTGGATGCCACCCCTGGGTATCTGCCATTGGGAAGCCCCCGCTGCTCACATGCTGGCCCTGCTGCCTTCTGGACATGGAGGAACATGGCTGGTGGGATCATGCCATGCTTTTCTCATCCTGCTTTCCCCCAGCGGACCAAGGCGAGGATGCCAAAGGCAATGATCCGCTCCCACATCCCATCTGCCCTGGTTGCCAAACTGAGACCCCCAGTGCCTTCTCCATCCCTTCTCCCTTTCCCAAATCCTCATCTCCTGAAAAGCCATGTCATGTGGCAGAAAACAACCGCTATGGATGAAGGCACAAGCTGCCGGAGCTGGATAAACACCTCGGGGCTGCAGAGATGCTGGGAGCACTCCTGTGTCCTTGCATCACAGCTGGCAACCCCAGGGCATCAGGATCCTTCCAGCGCATCTCAAGCACTAAGAAAATTAAGTACGCACCTTATAAACTAGCAAAACCAGCCAGGAGGACTGGAAAAGCTGTTAAGTGACCATATTCTGAGCCCTGAGGCTGCAGCCGAGGGTAACCGCCCTCCTCTGCAGTGTCACCGCAGGACTCCAGCATCCCCCAGGGCTGTGGTGGGAACAAGGTGGCTTTTTCCTTGCCAAGAGGGACGCATAAGTCATCAGGCCTCCCAGGGCTGCCGCGGCCGTGTGGCACTCCCGACGGGAGAGGGCACCACAAGTCCAAGTGTTGGCAGGCCGGGTCCAGCCCTTCGGGCTGCACACCCAGCACCAGCTCCGACTCCTTGGAACACCTTTTCCTCCTGCGATAAACACTGCCAAGCCCTTGTTTAGTCGTCTGGGATGCAGACACAACCATTTGTGAGACAGGGAATTGCCCATATGGCGACCTGGAAATCCTCTGGATGAACCCCTGCGGACTCTGGCACCAATTTCTGACTGGGATGAGCCTGGCTATTCATTTCCTACCCCCCAAGGATAAAATCTGGAGGTTTGTTTTTTCCCCTCAGGGAAATGACCCCAGCAGGTTCTTTTCCTGCAGAAGAGCTGAAAATAGCTCCCAGGGCTTGGCTTCCTCTGGTTCCTGCCCCCCTCCCAGGCCCCAGCTCTCCTTTAGGGCCAAAACATCCCAATCCAGGGAGGGGAGGCTAAGAGGAAGTGGGGGGACTTCCCGGAAACCCTTTCCTTTGCCTCTTTATTGTTGGCTGGAAGAGAGATGGTCCTAGGAAAGGAATTTTTGACCTCAGCTTTACCTACCTCACTTGCCCTTGATCCTCTCCAGCAGAATGTCTTGGCTTTCACCCCTTCAAGAGGGATGGGAATTTGCCTTGAGCCTTTTTGTCACCCATATTTTCCTCCTAGGACCCTCTCCAGCGTGGCCTGCGGGAGACGTGTGTCCCAGCACCGAGCTCAAACCCCGCTGACCAGTCCCAAGGGCTTTCTCAGGACCATGCTTATCCCTGCAGAAGCCGCCATCCTAACGGACTAGTGACCTGGCACTCATTGTCTGGGTGCTGTGCCATGTGGAGGCAGCTCTTCCCTCTGGGAATGGCCCTGCCTGTCCAAAGGGCCTTTGGACACGGAGGGCAGAGACTCGCATTGAACACTTCTTTAGAGAGTCCAAATCCAAAGACTGGGAGATTCCATCACCCCCGGCATGGGGCAAGACCCTCATACATGGGAAGGGACCTAGGAGTGCAGCCGGGGCAGTGTCTGAGCTGCCCCACTGCTTACTCAGTGGCTGTGCTGGATTCCAGCCCCTCTTTAAAGCCAGGAGATGAGCAGAAGTGCAGTATTACAGCTCTCTGATGTGATATTTTGGGGAAAAAAAAAAAAAAAAAAAAGTGTGAAATTGGACTTGAAGCTCTTTACTCCCTGCAGGAAAATATGAAGCATAATGGGGAGTAGGGAGCTTCCTTCCTCTGTCCCATCCCCACACCTCCAGCCCAAATGGAGGAGGCAGACAGGGAGAGCAAATGCTGGGTTGCTTCAGCCAGCTTTTTTCGTGGGAAAGGGCTGCTCCTGGGGTTCAGGCAGAGCCTCGTTCCTGAAGGTCTCCAGAGAGCCAGGCGGGATGCTTAACGGCCAGTGGCTTTGCAGAGTAAAGCTCTGGAGGCGGCTTAGATCACAGCTGCCCAGAAAGGCAACATCTGCAGCCTCCCTTGGCCCTCTCTGCCCTGAGAAGAGCAGACGGGGAACCTTAGCATCCCCCAAAACAATGACCGGGAGCCAGCTCTGAGACCCTTTGGGGCTGAGATCTTGAACCTCCTGCGTCTGGTTCCCACTTTGCACAGCCTCCCCTCCAATGGGCAAGAGATCACAGGATCACCACGCAGCATCCCCGTGACACCACCGCAAGAAGGTGCCTTTCCCCATCTCCTCGCTCTTCCCAAGGCATAAATTGGGCTGGGCAATTCCCACCATGCAAGTGGACATGCAACATGAACCCTTCAACCCATCAGAGAATGGGCAGGAAACCCAGGAGAAGCAGCCAGGCTCACTGCCCTGTGTCCATCAGGGCTGGCATGTGGCGAGCTCACGGCAGGGCCTTTCTGGTCGCACACACTGAAGGAACACAGCCAGCATTTCTGTGGGAATGTCGCTACTGGAAGTCTCTGGCTTTTTCAGCACAATGTAAATATCACATGTCTTGCTGCCACGTCATTGCGGAGTCACGTTGGAGTCCAGCGCCTTTGCTCTGCATGAGCCATTCCCGAGGGAGAAACATTGGGCTGCTGTTTTGATCAGCGATCAGATGTTTTGGGGAAGGTTTGTGCGGATCTGGGGCCACATGGAAAAGCTCTCAGCCAAAGGAAAAGGCGAGCAGGAGAGAACGCGGATCCCTTTTGCTGATAAGGAATTTTCCATGTAGATTCTGCAGATATAGACATGTATGAAGGACTTAAGCAGCATGCCATGTAGGAGACCTGGCCAGCAAAATTTTATCCCAGTTTCATTTCTGGAAATAAAACAACAAGTTCTTGAACTTGGAGAGATCCAATAGAAGCAATTTTAGCAACAGCATCTTTGTGCTGCCGAATGCAGGACCTGCAGGCTGGAGAAATCACCTCCTGCCAAGAGCCTGACAGCTCAACCCTAACAGACAAAAAGCTTTCACTCTGGCGGGTGGGGATATGATTACGGTCTCTAAGTGTCTGAGTGTGGAGAAAACTCTGTTGCCAAATTCAAGAGCTGTTCAGCCAGCTGAGAGAGAGGTAGAGTGTGACAGCGGGAAGCTAAAAACAGAGAGTTTTTAAATAGAACCGAGGGACCCAGTTCTGAGGTGAGAAGGAAAAGAAATCTTGGGATCAGCATCTATGGGGACATGATGTTCCCATCCCAGCTGCCTGCGGGCTGCATCTCTTGTTGAGTGGGGATGTCAGTACCATGCCACGGGGGAAAGGAGGGAACTGGAGAGAAGAGGGACTTCAAGTCAACGTGCCTGCTTTGCCACTGTCATCCCTTCATGCCCTGCTTTCTCCTTCACCCAGCAGTGCTCCCCATGGAGCACACGGGGACAGAGGCCATGTCCCTGAGTCACCTCGGCCCCAGCTCTGGGGCTGACCCTCACTTCTACCAGGTGTAACGCCGCGATCCCTACCATCTCGCCTCTTCATCTCCTTCCCAGTATTTGCCCAAAAAATCAATCAGAAAATGATTACACCAGCTCAAAGGTCCATTAAGGGAAGTGGTTTCAGTCTCTCATGCATTTTTCTCTAGCAAACCACGACTTGCAGGGGTTCTAATGAGGCATTTGTATTTCTACAGTCATCTTTTTCTGTTTCATTTTCCCTCCCTGGAAAGTTACTGTTCTGTGCAAGTCTTTACCCCAGAAAGGTCGATGGTGGTTGTTGCAGGCTTCATGGCACTTGCACCATCGGCCCCCCTTCCCTCAGGCATCACTCAGGGCCATGCAGCCCGAGGCGAAAAGCACCAGCCCACCCCTACAAAACACGCTTTTGATAGCGCTTGTCTGTTTTAAGAGTTAGACATGGAGTGAAGGCAAAGGGTTGTCTTTGTCCTACAAACCATGGCACGCTCACCTGCAGTGGTGGAAAGATTTCACCCCCTTCTGCACCACTCCTGGAGCAAGAAGCGATGCTTGGGAATAGCTCTTGGCCCACGGCCTGGCTCGATAACCCTCCCAGGACTCCCTCCAGCAGACAGTGCGGATTAAAATAGGCCCTGCACGTGGTAGGGAGGATACACCAGGAAGGAGGCAAAGGGGCTGGGCTGGGGCAGGCGCCGGCTCCTCTCTGCCACGGGGAGCGTCCTGCATGCCCTGCAAGACCTCTGCTCCATCCCCGCCCGTGCCAAGGACGGCAAGAGCTGGATGCATTTTGGCACTTCAGGGACTTTTTTTCCCTTAGGTTCAGTGATGTCTCAGCATTTCTTCTCTGCCAGAAGTCTCTAATCCAGACTCAGGTTCAGGCAGGCTCCACAACCGCCGTGAGCGTCCTCCCTCCCACCATCCAGGAGGCACGGAGGACAACCCAGAACTCAGTGCCTTTTCCCAGCTTTTCCTGCAGGTAAAGGGGAGCAGGGGAACATGACTAATGCAAATCTGGAGGGTTGGGTTAAACTCCTGGAGAAGGGTGGGATGGAGCAGAGCCAAATCACTCGGCCATTGGCTGCAGCCCAGTGGACTGCAGACAACATCTGGTTGGCATCTGGCAGGGCACAGAGCTGGAAATGGCCCCTCTCTCTCTGCCCAGCTGCCTTGTCCCTCCAGCCGTGCGTGTGGGAACCCGCAGCCTAATGAGGATGGTATTTAGCAAGGGCTAAGGAGAACAGGATCACAGCCTGGCTCTACACCCACTGCTGCATGACCCTGGATCCAGCCCATGACTCAGTTTCTCCTCTGTCAGCCTGATTCCCCAGGAGCTTTTGACTGCAGGGCTGGGATGTGCTGAGTGGAAAGTGTCAGTCTGTGGGAAGGCAGTAATCTCTCTGCTGTCTTTCAGCACAGAGTATTTTATGCTAAAATCCCTTCTCTGGGAGCCCTGTGATTAGATGGCAATCTCAGCTTCCTGATGAAAAAAAATTACCCTTTGTGGTTGTGCAGAAAAGCTTGAGAACGCGCCGAGCAAGTGACATAAGGAGCCCCCCCAAAAATGAAGGGACTTCACATGTCAGACAACCTTGCAGGAGTTTTTTTTTTAAGTTGTTACAACTGTTGAGAATCTGTCACAGCTCCTGAAGCCCATGGAGAGTCCAGACGCGGATACTCCACTCTGGAAAAGCGGGATGCTTCTTGCCACTCAAATGGCTTCCCAGTGGACAAGAACCATATACATGTATATGGGAGAAAAAACAGCCTCAGGACCACACATTGCAGTTGCCCAGCCTAAGACAACCTCGAAAAACATGTTAGTTTGATGCTCAAGCCATCGGGTCACCTAATTTGTTCTTCCTTTGTAACAGAGGCACCTTTGGTAAAGCTCTGGCCTTTCCCAATTGTTCGCTTCTTTCGCTTCTCCTTGTGCCATCGTGTCAGGACGCGCTGGACCATGGCATCTGGGGGTGCCAGTCATCTTAATTAATATCTCAGGAAGAGGGTCAACCCCGCGCTGCTGGCACCAGCCACCTTCCTAATTAACTTCACTAATTAAGAGGCCCCTGCACATGACCAGAGGGATTCTGGCATGGTCCCCATGACCATAGAACTGGAAAAAGCCTTTCCTGCCTTGAGCACCGGGGATGGCAGTGTGTCCTTCACACAGAGAAGCTCAGGCACGAGGGAGAGAAAGACCAGAAATACCAGAAAGGGCCTGAGAGTTGGGTGGAACGGAGCTACCCACGTCCTGACATGCTTTCTCGGAAAAAAAATAAATAAATAAAAAGCATTTCTTGGCTCCTGCCTAGCCCTGGAGGTGTGTAAACGGGGTTGGTCTCATCACCTGGGCAGGCTGATGCAGCCAGCCCCAGTCCCGACATGCTGAGCCCTTTGGTGCGTCACGCCAGCAGGGCTACAGGCAGCGAAAGCTCCCGGTGTCTCTCCCTGGCAGTCCCGGTTTGCTCCTGTCCTACTCTCGCAGCTGGAAAAGCTGGGTCAGGAGTGTCCCGGCGCACCAAGCCATGCTGTACTTCACACCATGACCTTCCCCTGTCCTTCATCCCCTGTTCTTCTCGGCAGATGACACAGGTGTTTGCCAGCAGAAGATGCCCATAGAAGCCTCATCCAATACATCCTGGGGAAAATCACGACCCGTTGTATTTCTCAGGACATTTTCTTCTTCCAAACACCAGTAAGAGCTTGGAGGACTTGGGCAACGTGTTGAGTGCCAGATGCTCACAAGCAAGTTGTGTCACCTGCTTTTCTGTTGAGGAAAGTCTGAACCCTCCCAAGCCAAGCTGGAAAGGCCGAGTGGATGAGGCCACGTCTGCCAGGTCCTACCCACAAAGCAGTCCCTGCGCATGAAACAACCATGAGGGACGATGGAGCACATTTCCTTGCTTGCAGGCTTTGCCAGAGTCCCAGGGAACTTTACTCGGGCTGGCAAGAGAGTTTGTACCTCCCTTCCCACTGGTGCCCCTTGGCGGGACTCACGTCTCGGCTGGGAAGCTCATTCGCTCATGAGTTTGTTCTCTCGTGAGAGGTGCTGCTAAGCCAAAGTATTCTGCATTCCAAGTACTCGGGGGAAACACGCTGAATCCACTGAGGAAAAGGAGTGTTTTCTTAATCACCGTGGTTGGAACATTTACATACAATTAGGCTGGGACCTGCCTACATTTGGCTCTGCATTTCATTCTCATGATTAACCTGCCGGTTTTCCTGCTCTCCTCCCAGCGAGAGGTTGAGTGCAAGGAAGCTTTCCATGGAAAAAAGGCAGGCAAGAGGTTTTGGGGCTGTCTCGGGATGCCATGTCCATTCCCCGCTGTCATGGTGCTATTCAGAACCTGGAACCAGCCTGGGGGATGGTCTGAGCATATTTGTCCCATCTGTTGCCTCTGGTTTTAGGCTTGAGCCATGAAACATGGGGAACATGGTGACTTCTTCCTCGACAACATGGGGATGTGTGAAGAGACTTGCACTGGGGCTGTGAGACACTGCAGCAAATGCTTCCCTTAAATAGCAAAATGTTTATGTGAACCCGCCATGCTCCTTGGTTTATTTTTCTCCCTGCAGAGCGAATGATCCTTTAAATCTAAATAAGCTCTCCTCGCCCTGCTGTTGACACAGCCAAAGCGCCAGGAACGGGCACAACCCCACAGCCACTGGATGGCCTCCGGATGCTGGACAACCAGCCCTGCTCCAGCTGCTCTGTTGAGGCTGCTCAGGACAGGGAGGTGTTGGCCCATCATATGGCATGGGCTGGTGACGGTCCTCACAGCCATCCCCAACCCTGCTGTGGGGTGTGCAGGCTCTGATGGAGCAGAAGGTAGAGGAACAAACCCAGGTGTTGGCACATCGGTCATTGAGACAGAGCAAAGTGGCCCAACACATCCTGCCCCAGCACCCTGACTCACTGGAGAGATGCAGACAGTGTTTGGAGACCAGGATCTGGACAGTCCCCTTCCCCAAATCCAGTCTGAGATTGCAGCGGGGCTGGAGGAGGTGAGGAATCAGCACTGGTCCATGCAGCACCTGGATGAACCGGATTTAGCTACTTATGCAGACTAAGGCATGTGGCTGCCTGGAGCACAGCTGGGATGGGGATCCTTGGAGATATCTGGGGTTGAGAATCATGCTGACAGACCCCCCCACTAGCTCCCAAGGATGCCATTCGGAAAACAGCACCCCTGAGGAGGAAACATGCTTGACAGCTCATTCCTGATCCATTCCAGCATTGATTTGGGGTGAGATGCAGCAGCTGCAGCCTGGATGCAGCTTTGGGGCTGCCTGGGAGGCATTTCCCACCTCACTGTGCCAGATGTGGTCCTGACTTTGGCTTCTGGTCCCATTCTGGTGTTGAACACAGAGCAGAGCCTGCTCTGCGCCTGGGTGCTGCCCTGGCTCCTTGCTCACTCAGAGCTGAGGCTGGTTCTGGATTTGCCTCAGGGTTGACATTCTCTCCAAGAACTGTGCTTATGCTAGATCTTAATGTTGGTCCTGATGCTAAAACTGGGACCCAAAGTGAGTTCAGAGCATGAGGCAACTTCTGGGGTTGGTGCTGACTCCAGCACCCGCTGCCCCCAGCTCCCACTTGGCTCCTCCCACAGGGCCTCCCATTGTCACTGAGCTGGTGCTGCCTCCCTATCCCGGGCCGAATCGAACAGGGCCGGCCCGGCTCCCGCCCTCGCCACAGCCCAGTCCAGCCCCCGCCTTCCCCGCGCCGTTCGGCTCGGCGCTGCGAGACCCAAATCGGGTCAGTCGCTCTTTAAACTGCTGCGGGAGCCGCCGCGTTGCACCATGTGATGCTCCAGCTCCCACTGGCAGCTGGCAGAGGCTGCGGGAGCCGCGCGGTGCGGGGCACCGGGAGCTGAGCTCGCCTCGGCTCGCTGCAGCGGGGCCGGCTGGGTCGCGGGCCGAACCGAGCCGGCTGAGCGGCACGCAGAGCCCTGAGCATCGCTGCGGTGCCCGCCCAGCATGCCCCCTGGGCTGCCCCGGCGGTGAAGGGCTCCGTTTTGCGGGGGAGCACCTCCAAAGAAAGCACTTGCTTCCCAGCACAAGGTGAGCTGCCGCCGTTGGGCTTGGGAGGCCGGCCAGGCAAATCCACGGCAGGAACCCGATGGGAGGGGAGGGAGCGCCCGCGGCGTCCGCAGGGGTCTGGAGCACGGCCACTGGGAGCCGTGCAGGGACAGCGGGCGCCAGCGCCGGTGGCAGGAGGTGCGAGGGCATGGTGGCCCTCGGGAGCATTTGCAAAGCCAGTCTCTGTGGGATGGAGGTGGGACAGGGGCTCAGGGGATGGTTGTGCCCCAGGGAAGGGGGGCAGCAGGGGCAGATGCAGCGGAGACTTTTTTTCCTGGCCCCGCTCCATGGGCTACCTCCCTCCTGGTGCCGCTAGCTCACTGCCTGCCCGTGTGTTTGCAGGTGCCCGAAGGATCCCCGCGCGCTCGGGGAGGGGCCTGGAGCATCATGGCACACTCCGTCTCAGCTTTCCAGGCTGCCTACATCTCCATCGAAGTCCTCATCGCCTTGGTGTCGGTGCCAGGCAACATCCTGGTCATCTGGGCTGTAAAGATGAACCAGGCCCTGCGGGACGCCACTTTCTGCTTCATTGTCTCGCTGGCAGTGGCTGATGTGGCCGTGGGAGCCCTGGTCATCCCGCTGGCCATCATCATCAACATCGGACCACAGACAGAGTTTTACAGCTGCCTCATGGTGGCGTGCCCTGTGCTCATCCTCACCGAGAGCTCCATCCTGGCACTCCTGGCCATTGCCGTGGACCGATACCTGAGAGTAAAGATCCCCGTCAGGTAGGAAAAATGCTCTGTGCCTGGGTCCTGTGGTGACTGCTTCTGGGATAAAGGCATTGAGGAGGCCACCAGCTCTTTTAGGAGCAGTGAGAGCAGGAGGAAAGTGTTCTGGTGTTAACTCCTTCACTTGGAGGGACAGGGAACCTCTGGCCCCAGAAGTGACCTCAGCAGGCGCTGGCTGTGATGGGCTTCAGTCCACTTGCAGGAAGGGAGAGATAAATTCGTCTTAATCCTGGGTTCTCCCTGCTGAGGGGATCCCCCAGGGCTAGGGATCTGCCTCCTTGGGGCGCGTGGCCTCATCCTTTGGGACAAGACCCCCGGGTGTCTCCCAAGGTAGTCTCACCTCCCCAGGGAGATTCCTGGCTATAAGACTGACCTGCAAATAACTCCTTTCCCCATCCTACCCCTTCTCAACATCTGCTGACAAACCTGAGCCCACTGCAAACGTAGCCCGGCCACCTTGCCGCTGTGCTTGGGCATCCGTCGGGGACAGGCTTTGTTTGAATTGTGCAGCTCTGAGAGGAGGCAGTTAACTGATTCCTGGCCGGTGTGGTGCCACAGCCCCTCGCTCTGTGGCCAGCACCGGGGCAGGAGCAGGGGGTGTTAACAGGTCAGGACAGGATGCGATGCATGGTGTCAGTGCTGGTCCCCAGGGGCATCCTGGCACGTCTCCTTTCCCATTGCCAGTCCCCCTTGTGCTGCATGAGAACGTCCCTGGGCTGTAGGAAGGAGAACAGGCTCCTGGGCTTCAGGAAAGCTCCTGCTCACAGTGACCTGCAGAGAGCATTGCGGGAAAGCTCAACCCACCGTTCAGCTGTGCCATGGGAAGGCTGGTCATGGGTCCCACGAAAGTCCAGAGTTGAAGAAACATTCCCTAAGGGAATGGCAGGTGCTCACATCCTGGCTAAGAGTGGAGAGGGAAGGTCGATGCTGAGGACCGGTTTGGAGCGCAGATGGTCCTCACTAGCAGTTTAGGCTGGGCATGGGAACATCAGTGCTGCTGACTTGCAGCCTGGCTGAGCACAACCCGCTTGAGCCTCCCTGGACACAACACCCTTCCTCAGTGTCAGGACCCCCAAACAGACCTTCTGTAAGGTGCTCCTGTGGGACGAGGACCTCTTCCCAGGACAGGACTCCCTTGTCTCCTCATACGGGTGGATGGGGCAGCAGGCAGCCTACAGTGCGGCTCAGGTGTGCCTGGCATCCCCAGATCCATTGGGTTGAGCCAGAGATCTGTTGCTTTGGGGATTCTCCCCTAACAGTGGCTGGCAGCGGATGCCTGGGGAAGAGAGCGTGTGTGTGTCAGGCGAGAAGTCCTTGCTACCCACTCAGCTTCTGGCAATCGCTAGGTTTGGAGCTCTCTTGGAGCGCTGTCACCAGAGCAGTCAGCACCTCCATCTTCCGGGAATTTGTCCAATCCCTTCTGGAAACCATCCTGCCCCAATGCATCCCACAGGGAGCTACTGCAAAGCAGCTCTTCCTTCGGATCGCATCAGGGAACTTCGCAGGCGCCCTCTCAGTCTCATGTAGAGGGAAAAACACGGTCCCCACTCAACTCCTTTCTGCCCCACACCTTTTCTTAGGCCTTTGCCAACTTCCCAGCTAAGTGCAGTTCTCCCAGTCAGTAAAATCCCCATCCTTTGGGCCCACTCGCGTGCTGTGCAATTCTCACCCTGTCATCACTCTCAGAGCTTTCCTGAATCTCCTGCATCCTCCTGGAGGTGGGGATGGATTCAGGACGTGGGAGGGCTGCAGGTTTATACATAGCAACATTCCCTAGCTCCTTGTCTGTCATTTCTGCTAGCAAATTCATACAAAGTCTGTTTCCTCCCTTACTGCGTCTGAGTATCGAATGGGCCTTTTCAGGGAGATTTCTGCTCTGCCAATACAATCTTTCCCAAGAAAATTGGGACTCCCAAGAGTCTCTCATGCCACCTATAATTTGGCCAGGTTTTTCTTGTGCAATATGGATCCTGGGTTTTGTCATCCCATTTCGTGCTCAGCCACTAGGTATCATGAGATTTTGCTATGACTCTTGTAGCCCAGTTTAGTATTGAAAGACTTTGTGCCCGCAATAGTGTGAATTTGGCTTCTCCAGCCCTCCTGTTTTCTTGTCACTGGACGTTTCCTTCTTTCCCATTGCTAATTCTGTGCAGTTGGCAAGTGCTGTGATTTTAGCCACTTGATTCATGTCCTAGGCAAAGCAGCAGTGAAAAAGCACTGGAGAACACAAACAGGGTAGAAAACACTGCTAAAGGATATTTTCTAAATCAAAAACATACCAGATTTTTCTTGATTTGCTGCTGGATGCCAAAAGCGCATTACCAAAATATGATGCTGAAACAGCTTTTATGGGCCCAGGTGCTGATAGCTGAATCACAGCTTCACAGTTCTGCTCCTCTTGGTGACACCAAACCCACAGATGTGCAAAGTGGTGCTGGACACTAGGACCCTAGTCCTGCCCTGGCAGGACTCAGGTCCCTCATGAGGTGCCCTCTGCCAGGCCACCTCCATCGCTGCATGTTGCCTTGACTTCTCTTGTAGCCAAGAACTAGCTTGGGTGCTTCAAGGGGTGATTTAGCTGCTCTGTTTTGGCCGATTTGTTTCACCCAGTGAAATGTCCTCTCAGCCAGGGGTGGTTGGTACCTGCCTTGCTCTGATTTTTAGGGAAGAACGTGTTGGGAAAATCTGGCTCCCTTTCTAAAAAAGATCCTCTACTGTAGCCTGATAGCTGGCAGCCTGTGTGGGGATGTGGATCTCACTTCTCCTGGCACTGCCCAGACTCTGCATCAATCCTGTGCCCAGGAGGGGCTCTGGCACCTGGGTGGAATAACCCCCTGCAAGGAGGGTATCCCCATCGTGGCAGTGGGGATCCCGCTTTCTCGCCTTCTCCCTGGGGTCTGAGGGCCAGAGCCCTGCTTTGGGAGTGCTCACCATAAACAGTCCGTTACCCAGCACCTTTATATTTTGGGCTGTGTGGCCAGGACTCAGCAGACTGAACCAATGGGAAGAGCAAAGACTGAGAGGAAAACATGACCCTCAAACTCGGACGTTCCCAAAAGGGCAGGGGGAGATATTCTGCACCCACATTTTGCAGCTCATACCTGGGAGATGCCAGGGAGAGCAGCTCATGAAGGGAGACATCTCCGAAGATGCGAGCTCCTGGGATCCTCCAGCAGCTGGAGGTTTGCAAACGTTGGAGCTGGGGAGAGAAACGCTCTGGAACGTGGAACAGGGGCATGTGCTGCAACACGGAGGTGCAGAGCATGGCTGGCTGGTGCGGGACCTGGATGGGACAGAGCCAGGAGACAGCGTGCATGCTGTACCCTGCGCTTCTGCCAAGACGGGGCTGCTCAGAGAAAGGCTCGAGATAAGCCTGGCACGAGGGGCGGGTGCCCGTCAGTGTGACTGACACGTGGTCCGGCAGGGAGGAGGGGGTCCCTGCTGGCTTCTCTTATGCTGACCTGCCAGAGGAGCCCTTGCATCCCGGGTGCCGCTGTCAGCTCGCACATGGCTGGCGCTGGCTCTGACGAGGCTCGGGAAGATGCTCGGAGCACTGGAAGGGGAAATGCATTTCTCAGGGGTGGCTGGCAGGGAATGGGAGCAGCGATAACTCCATGCATCTCCATGCCATCCTCCTGCCAGCAGCAAAAGAACAAGCAGAAGCGCTAAGGGCTTCTCTTGCAGGGCATTGCTTGTGTTTCTGAAGCCCTGAAGGGCTGCACAAGGATCTCAGATGCCACCAAGTGCTGTGTCATATGCTGGTGTATTGGAGATGGGCACAGCTGGCCATCTGGGATGAGAGGAAGACTGGGCTGTTGTCTGGAAAGAGTTGACTGAAGGAGAAACTAAGTCACCACCAGGCTTTCAAAGCTTTCTGCTTAATTAGGAAGTACTGAGCAGGGCCTGGAAGTGCAGCTTGGCAAGGAAGGGAGAACACGGTGCGGTGCACCCTCCCTACCCCGCGGCTGGGTTCCCCGTGGAGTCGAGGGCAGGCTGGCCGAGCAGACACTGGGGCAGGGATGGCGTTTGCACTGCCAACCTGGGTCTCTAGGGCAGCCACTACTTAGAGGGAGTGTTAAAGGTGGACTCCGTACACACCTACTCGCGCTGAGCTGGACAGGTGTGTATGGGCTCACCATGCAGCATGGAGGCCCTGGCAACTTCAGCAGCAAGTAATTTCTTAGAGGGGAAAACCAAAAATACAATAAATTTTGTCACACTTTTCTTCCTTTTAGTGACCTTCCCTCCACCAGCAGGTCTTGAGTATCAGAAGGAAGGGGACATTGGAGACAGAAGCGTGTTGATCGGTGCAGAGTTTAGAGGCAAATCCAGCACCCCATGCCCCCAGCAGAGTCTGGGGACTGCGTTGCCCAAAAACCCCTCTCCCTCTACCCCAAAACCCTCTGAAGCACCATTCCTATGGGGGGATGTAGGAGCCTTGCTCAGCTTGAGCAGGCTGCAGAAGAGGGTATTGTACTTCCCAGACACTGCAGGGGCTGCTCCAGAGAGCTGGGAACCACCTAAAATAGATCTGATGTGCTCATGCTGGTGGAACAGCCCCCGTCTCCCCTCTCACATCCTTCCTTGCTGTCCCAGCCCCAAGCCCAGCCCCAGGCGCCCTGTTTCTAGCAGCGCAGCAGGATCCCCCGGGCCAGCCTGTGCTTCCTCCTTGCAGCCACGTTCCCCACTCCGGGGGAAGATGAAAGGAGTTCAAAAGGAGGGGAAGCAGCAGACCGGGAGCATCCAGCAGGAACTGGCCCTCCAGCCTCTCTGCAGCAGACAGGTGACAGGATGCAGAGGGGGATGCTGGTGGGGGATGTTTGAGGAGGGATGTGGCTCCTTCGGCGCCCGTCTCCTCTCGGAGACGCTGTGTCAGGAGGTTTTGAAGAACCGGTGTCTCGAGGACCTGCCTCGGCCAGCAAGGGGCCATGGGGCGGCCGGATGCATGGATGCAGACAGGTCTGGTCTCGGCGTTTCCTTGCAGGTCCTCCTCCCACCTGCTTGTTTTGGACCATCATCTCCTTCCTCAAGTGCTTTGTAGCTCATGCCAGTAAGGGAAAAACTGGGGAGATCTGCCTGTAGCAAGAGCCCTTATCCATGGAACCTCTCACTGCCCTTCGTGTCTAACGCTGCACACCGGGGTGCTGGGTGCTCCCCTATTATCCTGCCCTTCCCACCGCAGCTCCCGCAGGAGCTTCCGATCTGGATGAACTGCATTTTGTGTGAGGCTGCAGAGCTGCGGAAATTAGATCAAACTGGGGTGGAAATTGCTAGGAAATAGAAATCAGGAGCTGAGAGGGGAATAGAGGACTGAGCAGAGGGAGAGCCTAGCATAAAGCGGGGTCTGTGAGGATAAAGCTGGCTCTGCGAGCAGCTCTGGAGGACAGCTCTGGCACAGTCTGCTGTTGCAGAAGTGCCACGTCCTGCGCCTTGGAAGATAAAACAGCTCCGGAATGGCAGAAGCAGCCACCAGCCCCAACCCACAGCTCCTGCAAGGCAGGAGGGCAAATCCCAGCTCTTTGCAGAGAGCTCCTGCAAGGTTTGGGGCAGCAGGGCATGGACACAGTGCAAGGGGGTTGCCCTATGCTTGTGCCAGGGGGTATTCAGGCCCTGGTGCAAATGAAGCCTCTGTCCCTCCTTTTCCCTATTTGGGGCAATACCGAAGAGGAGCGGAGCTGGAGCTCCAGCCCTTTCCAGGATTGCAGCGCTCTTTCCCCTTCTCTCGGTGCCTGCCAAGAGCCCCAGGCATGGGGCCAGTTGGGGATGGATTACAGGAAGCCTTTAGGAAGCCTCTTGCTGGTGGCCAGATGGGTCGTGGAGCAGGGTGTACATCTGAGTCGGTTTTCCCCCTTTCCTCCACTGAGGGCTTAGGAATCATCTTGGAAGGAGGAGGGCAGATACCCAGCCAGCACAGAAGGTAGCTGAGAGGGACCTTGGTACGGGACCGTGCTTTGGCCCAAATTCCCAGGAGGAGAGTGGTGAAATCTTCCTGTGCCCTGGATTCTGAATGCCTGGAAGCCTCCGCAGACACAGAGCCTCACAAAGACCGAGGACAGAGATGGGAAGGAGCTGGAGAGGTTTCTGCTGAGGCTGGGAAGCGTGGTGGCCCCTGCCCTATCCCTGCGGGACACTGGAGAAGGTGCCATCTGAAAGGGGATGGTATCAAACCTAACAAAATTTTTTAAGGCTGGCACAAGCGTTTGAGCTAAAAAAAAAAAAAAAAAAAAGACATCAATGGAATTAAATTAAGAAAAGGAAGTGTGCTTGAGGGCAATCTGCCCGTAAGGTGATGCTTTTCATTTGAGAGTCCTCTGGGAAGCTGAGACGTAGGAAATGTATCTAACTAGCCTGTCCAAAGCAGATGATAAACCAGGGTAACAGCAAGGAAACCTGCCCAGGCAAGCAAGAAAAGAAACCCAACTGTGGTTCTTCTGAGGCTTAATTTTAAATTTGGAGAAAATGTTTCTAAAACATCCAGGTGACTCAGATGTGGGAGCATGGGACAGGACTGCTGCTGGGGGGTCTCACTAGCTATCCTGCAGTCTGTATTAGCCAAAGGAAAGGCGCCATCCCTCCTCACACGCTCTGTCCCTGTGAAAGCACTGACTGTGTTTCTCAGGAAAACCCTCCCATTTCCCTAAGCTGGAGAAGTTTGGAGGACTGACAGGTCTTTGATGACACCACTCTCCTTGGTTTTGTCTTTCTTGTTGCTGGTCTCCACCAATAATATTTCTAGCAGACAAGGGACCTGTGGAGATCTTCATTTCCAGTGAGCAGGTAGTTCATAACTGAAGACGAAGAATAAAAAGCATGAATCATGGCCCAGAAGGGGCTGTTGTAGACCTGGAGATTTTCAGCTCAGAACGTCAGTGTTAAATCAGAATAAGACGAGAACTGATATCTGTTCAGAGCCAGGTCCATGGTGCATGGACAGGCCATGCAAGTCCAGAGATGGCAACTGCTGCTCCTAAGGAAAAATCTCTTCCAGCTCCATTCCCGCAGTGATTTGGCCTGGGGGTGATATGTTTGTCCAAGTGCTGGATGGTGCATTATAAATATCATTATATTATATTTATAATTATATATACATAATATATATAGAGAGAGTATAATTTATATTTATAATTATAATTATACCCTGGCGATGCACCCATGCTTGGCACCCAACTCCTCTGTGCAAGGTGTTGCACAAATGCAGAAATGGTCTCTGCCCTGGAAAATCCACTATCAAACTATTAAACAGTGCCAGATGCTTCTGTCCCTTCAAGAACAGAGCTGAACCCAGGAAGGATCTACCCCCAGATCTACCCCCAGGATGGATCTATCCTCAGATTTACTCCCACGATCTTTCTCCGGAGTCTGGTTTAACCATAGGACGTTGTAAGGCTCAGTGAGGTGATCAGTAAATGCCAACACATGTGGGATGCTTCAGTTTCCATCCCTTCCTGCATCCTCATCCCTGAGATGTCTAAGGGGTTTGTGGGACTCTGCTAAACTGGGGGGGGGCGCTGGAGAAATGAAGGTCAAGAGATTTCAGCTTAAGTAATTGTAGTGCTGATTTGGGATCAAACTTGCAGCCTAGACCTGGAGCACAAATCTGATGCCACTGAAATGATCTGAGCATTGGAAATGGGCAGGTGGATGGCTTCCCTCCACAGGTATTTTTCCAGTAGGTTATATTATTCTTAAAATCCCAATAAATACCTAGATAAGCCAGCTTTTAGCCAGACTTTGTGATCCACAGAGTAATTTTCAGCTGAGCCGATGCTAAGTCGGAGATCAGCGCTGCAGCCGTGCTCAGGCAGGGCTCTTCCTGCAGCAGGGGATGCCTGGATTAGGCGCTCCGGGAGTACGCGCAGCTGCCACCGCAGCGCCACGAGATGTCTGCAGAAAAAAGAAATCAGGTCACTCAGAAAAACTACAGGCACTGAGAAGCAGGTTAGAGAGAAGCAAGCTGGGCTCTCATCTCCTGAGATCCTGGGGGAAAAGCATGGGTTTCATGCTGTCACTTACCCAGGGTGAGTGTGGGATATGGCAAAGCTCTGGCTGGGGTGCCCTTTTTATGGCAGCACAGAGGGAAACTGGGGAAGTGTTGAACCCCTCCTAATTCCTGAGTAGGAATGCCCAGGCTTGCTGACGTTTGAGGTCAATCCCTAACTTTCCTGATTAAAATGACAGATGGAGGTGAATGACCTCCAGGCAGCCAGGATGGGCGGGCAGGGCAGCAACTCCCCAACTCATTCTGGACCTCCTGCTGCCCATTACTGAGCAGGGTCAGACACAGCCCCTGCACTGGGTAATCTGCCCAGGGGATCATTTCACCCTGACCCCGTTAACTAGAAGCCAACATCTGTCCCCTTGGCAGAGCTTATGTCTTCCTGCATTCGGTTGCAGGACGATGAATAATAGCCAGCTCCCTCCTTTTGGTTCTCACCCTCCATATACCAAAATCACACTCTGGGAAGACTTTCACTATTTGTTGTTGTTGTTGTTTTTCCATTTCTACTCATTTCGAGGTTAAAACTTTGCTCCTTGACAAGGCCTCACAGGTAAATCTGGAGCCATGTTCCCACCAAGGGCAGAAGTGCATTTACAGGGAAGGAAACTGAGGCACAGAGCAGCAATATGGCTTGCACAGGGCTACCTATCCACTTTGGCAGGGATGAAGCTCAGGGCGTGGGAGAGGTGAACTTAGATGCTGAGACACCCCAGGATGACCTGGCATTTCCATTCGTGCACTATGCAGTGATCACCCTTGTGTAATGTCACCGCTGTCCCTAGGGCACCAGACAACAGGGCCCCTCTGTGATTCCCAGTGAGCACCATGGTGCTCTATCTAGGCATAACAATGTGAAACAGGGTTTTCCCAGGGCACCAAAAGGTCCTTCTGGGCTGCAGATGTGCAGTACCTAGAGTCAAAAGCACTGAGAGATACAGCTCAATCTGTCCTACTTGAAAGTGGCATTATCTGCATCTCCCAAGAGAGCCAAAAAGGGTTGAGATGAATCTACAGAAGCCACGCGGTATGTAAATTCCTGCCCGTAAATTCATCCTGCTGTGCGCACAGCTGTCAAACCAGGCTGAGATGAGTGGATGGGATCCAGCAGGTCTCTGCCATCCCCATAGCAGTGATCTGAGCATGTTTTTAACAAACAGCCCAAAAGGAGCTGCTCTGTGAAGCAGACAGAGGGGATATTAAACAATGGGGACCCAATATGCTTGCTTTCCATCATCCCATGACAATAGAAATTGTCCATGAGTTCTCCATCTCCACCCAAAATTGTGGAGGACCAGCTGCCAGGACCAGTGGTCATGGTGGAACAGACAGTGGGGTGTCTGTGACATCTCTGTTCCCCTCACTCACCCGCTGCCTCTGACTTTCAAGCAGAGATATGGAAAGTGGATGAAGGACCTAATGGTCTTCTGATACGGTGTAACACAGGCAAAGCTGTAATTCAGCTGGCAGGCTTGACACAAATCCTGGGAGAGGTTCGTCTATTTGGGAACTGGCCAGGTCCCACCTTCTGCTCCAGAACTGCTGTGTCCATCTGTCTGGAGGGAGGCAGTGTTTGGGCTTTAGGGAAGAGGGAGAAAAACAAATGGGAAGGCAAGGCAAGGCAAGCAAGGAGTAATAAAATGCTGCAACTCCAAGCTTGATGCTCAAGACTAATTTTCCTAGAGCTGGATTTTGGGGCCAAAATAAAGGCTCCCCACCGATGGCATGCCCAAGGACTGCAAAACTCTGCCCAGGCCCTGGGGTAGTGTGTGAGGAGTTGTCCTGAGTCCATGGTATGATAGCTCACCAAACAAGTTTTTGAGCAGTAGGGATCCTAAAACACTCAGAATCACCCAGACAGCCTCTGCCACACGCCCAACAGCATTTCAGAGCTGGATTTCCCTTTCCCAGAGTGACTTGGGTGCTTTCAGTGATGCTGAGTTGATGAAGGTGTTAATGATACATTCATGGACCAAATGCCTAGTCTTTTCCAAGGACTCCCTACAGCCACAGCAATGAGATAACTGAAACACCCTAGCAAAGGATGGTTTTCCAAAGCAAAAACAGTCACTGCAGCCCAGCCCAGCCCAACCCTGCAGGTAGCATGTCAGGAGTGAGTCAGGATCAGTGCCACAACCCAGCCAGCTGAGCTTGAGGCAGATAAAGGTGTGTAGGAGCCCTTTGACAGGGAGCACTTGAACCTACCATCACCCCAGGGACAGAAGAATTTGCCTCCACAGGTGGGAGGTGTTGTCATCATCCGGCCTTTGTGGAAAGAGTCCCACCTCTGTTCCACACCAGCCAGTGCAGGTGACTCATGGGGCTGGGACTGAGTGCACGGGCAGGATGGGGCCCTTCACTGAACCCATCCAGCACCAGCCTCCTCCCCAGCCTCTGGCTCTGAAGGCTGATGTCCACGTCCTTTCATAGCCCATGGCATGTTGTTCCCAACAGCTGAGCCACCCTCAGTTCTCTCTATGCCCCAGGATGCATTACAGCTTGTTTTTTTTCTGGCCCATTCCTAGCATTAAGATGAGCTCAGCCATATCCCAGAAGTGACAGGATGACTCTGTTGACAGAAGGGAGATTTTGGCTGCAAGCTTGGATGGAGACAACTAGTACAAAGTACTAGTACAAAGCCTACCAAGTTCTGGTATGAAGAACCACAGACCCACTGCCAGCATCCATGGGGCTGGTCATGTCATCATGCAGTAAGTGAAGCCAGAACAAACTGGATCCCCTATCCAGGACTTCTCAATGCAACTTGTTTCTGAGTGCAAGGGGATATTGTGGATGGATTTGCACTACGACGGGATGTGGCAGCCACTACTCTGGGACCTGGGAGTCATTGGGCATTTAAGGTCAATTAGGCAGGACTGGGCAAAGGGATTTGCTCAGGGACTGGGTCTGCATAGCCACCGCATGCAAACGGCCATGCTCAAAATCAGCCTGACACGCAGCAGGAGTGTCTCATCCCAAGAGGTCACAGCATGAGCCTCTGAATGGAAAGGCCCAGGGGGACCAATCAGAGCAGCACTGGAGGAGTCAAGAGGGGACTGAAATTCAGAAAGTATTATTATCTGCTCTGATATTCTGGCTTGGAGGCAGGGGGAAGATGGGAACATTCTAGTCTCTGTAGTACAGAAGGTAATGGGAAAAAAAATGAGGAAATCATACGGAAGACAAAACCTGGTGAAACGACCTGAGAGATGAGTTTCTTCATGACACACACAGGAGTCATTTCAAAGTAGAAAGCAACGGGCTGGAAGGAAATGTCTGTCTGGAAGGAGGAGGGGGAGAAATCCTCCAGGGACCTGCCCAAAGGGCACGAGGGAAGCCCAGACTCAGTTCACAAGGGTTCAAGGCTCCCAGCAGACAGCTTGACTCATAGGCCATGGGGACATGGAACATGGAGGAGGCCATGAGATTGAGAAAAGGCTCCCAGGAGGGACAGGTAGATCTTAAGAGGTTCATCACCTTGGGGACAACATCACCCTCTCAGAGCCTGGAGCAATGACAGCCAGTGCAACTGAGCTCCAATGAACAATAGCAGTTTATCTTGGAGGAAAACTGATGCTTTTCCCAAGTGATCCTGTCAGACACAGGGCAGGTGTGGGCTACAGGGAGAGCCCAGCATGGGGGCTGAGACTAAAAGGCACCTGGTCCTCCTAGGTACATCATGTGAGATGCCCTGAACGGGGACATCCTCACCCCAGAGTCCCAAACCAGCCCCGCGAGAGCCCAGCCGCACTCTTGGCAGGGAGAGGCAGTAGCTGGCAGCACAGCCACACAGCTGCTGGGGCAGCCGCGCGGGGTGGCCCCGGCAAGAAAGAGCGATTGACACTGGCCAAGGTGGGCACAAAAAGCCCCACAGCCCCAGGGCTGCCCTGCAGAATAGCAATGAGCAGAGCATCCTTGGCTCCGCAAGCGCTCGGAGCCTGGTGCAGCCTGCGGCAGGCACGTAGGCGCATTCCCGACGGGACAGCGGAACGCGCAGATCCTGGTTGAAAGGAGCCATCACTGGTGATGCCATCAACAGGGGAATATAAAACAGCTGCTGCTATTTTGGTTGGGGTGGTTTGACTTTCAGTCTCAATGGAAACCTTTGACCATAGAAAGGAAATAGAAGAGGAAATAATCCCCAAGTTCCTGCTCTCCCATGCTGTCCCAAAATCTTGTGACTCCTCTCAGGCCACTTTGGGCATCTCTCTCCTTCCTGGGCTATGTCTCTACCTTGTCTTGGACTATTCCTCACTCTGCATCCAGAGACCAGGATATTTACTCGCTTAGCCTCCTTCAGTCCAGGGAAGCGCCAGCTCTTGGCACCGGGGGTGCTTTCTTGTTCAGCTTGGTTCATCTTGCTTCACTTGGCATGTCACATTCCCCCCCTGCAACTTAGTTTCCCCATCTGTTCGCAAAGGGAACGATGCTACAAACCTTCCTAAAGCACCAAGAGGCCACAGCTGAGAAATGCTGTCTCAGACATAGCTATAATTAGCACACTCTTGCAGATGAAATTATTCCTCTTTCTTTTCTGTGCTGTTAACAATAATGGTTGATTTAAAACTTCTAGCACTCACAAATGATGCTGCTTCCTAAAGCAATATATTTTTTCTTCAGTGCCAATGAGTCTGTGCATCCACATCCTTGAGCAGTCAAGGCAGAGCTGCATGGGAAAGGGATGGTGTGAATCCTGATGGATAGGGCAACACCATGAAAAACATGGAAGAGACTTGGGCGGGTACAGGTGACTGGGAGGACCTTCCTCACCTCCAGCGCTGCTGGGACATGGGCACTTTATGGGCTCAGAGGGGGCCCGTTTGCTCAAAAGGAGGTTGAGGGGCATCAAATAAGCAGGAAAGGAGAAGTCAAGGTCCCTTGCAGGCTTCACAGGGACCAGCACATGGACACGGACATGGAGAGGACTCCATCCTGCCAGGGCCAGGGCCAGACCCAGGGCATGTCTGCCCATTGCTCTTTGCCTAGATTTAATTGCTAAGGTAATTAGGAAGATACACAATGTGTAGCTTACTCCACATTGATGTATTCCACTGTAATACCTGGTCTTGGGTCTCAGCTCTTTTCTCAGTCATTCTGATGGAAATACTGAGTTGTTTCTTTCTGGGCGGTGCGGTGAATTGGTTTTCCTCCAAGGGAATAAATTATTTATTATCCTGAATCAGGAAATATGATTTAAATAACAAATATCAGGTTTGCACTTGCAATGTTGATTTGCTTTCTTGATGAAAGATCAATTCTTTGTGATGAGCGAACATTTGATTGCAGTGTTGACCGGAGTCTTCACTTTTGATTTGGTATTTCATTTGTCTGGTCAAGATATATAGATCTGTTCTGGGCAGATTCATCTCCGTATATAAATACATTTATGGCTTAACACGTGTGTACTCTAATCCTCACTTTTCTCATTTTTATTGCGTTTAGAAGGGTGGATAACACAGATTTTACTCATGATTTGTGACAAGTTGTATTCATACAGAAGTTGGAATCCAGCTGTGGTGCAAAATGACACCTCCAAAATGTTTTTCATTAATTGAAAGTACATATAGCCAACTCATT
>VZSV01000212.1:5004-41291 GCA_013398735.1 Nothocercus julius | reverse complement strand
GAAATTGATCTTTTAAGTAGGGCAAATATGCATTGTATAGGGGATGTTGAACTGGTTGTTTGGGGTTACCATGTCCTTTGAGGTTTAGAAACAGTAGATCTCATCTGCCCTCCTAATACTTATTTAGACATTAGAGAGGGAAAACAAACTCTTGTTTTGCTAGCTCCCAGACATTTTTTCAGCTTGAATGTATTAATCTTTGAACTAGACTAAGTGCATGTAGGAAAATGTTCCCTCTGCAGCAGCGGACAGTGCTGTAATGATTCTGGATGGCAATAAATAAGGTGCAGACTAAGAAATCAAAGAGTTAAATTGTTTGACTGCAATTTCAGAGATATGGTTACAAGCAGAAGTGTAAAATCAAGAAATTAAACGATAGCTGATAATGATCTCTTCTTCCAGCTCTAATTTAGGATATCTTTCTCTCAAGCATCCTTCTGCATCTGGTAGATAAAGACCCACCTCAGCCATGCCCCATGGGTGAGTTAATGCCTTTTAGCAGGAGATGCTATCTCTGCTTTCCCATCTCCCGTTTGCCCGTGGAGAGGGGTGCGAACTCCTGCTGAATGTGAATGAAACGTCAACAGCAGGTTTCAAGAACCCCTCATTTCCTTTTCACTTTGTATCTCTGCCCTGTTCCTCACCTTTAATGCCTGTCCGTGCCTTTGAGACTCAACTAGTCTGAGCTGTCCCCTGGGTCCTAACTTGTCCTTTGCTTTGGTAGTGTTTGCAGAGCACGGCAGTGATGCACAGGGAAGGGTGGTGGTAGTGGGCAGTCCACTTGATGCCATGCAGATGGCTCTTGGGCCTTTCTTTAGCTGGCACTTGCCTCCTTGCACAAAGAGCTTTCTGCAAATCACAGCATTTCCTCAAGCCTCTTACTTGAGATGGAGTAAGAGCCCTGGAGGCTCACAAGGTCCAGGTGCACCAGGCATTTTATAATTGCCATCTTATTTTGACTTCTCGCAGAACCCTCACTTGACAGATTTGCCGTTTTTAAGATTGCCTTATTCTCCTTCTCCTCCATTTTTGGCGGTTGACTTTTAGAGTCCTCATTTCAGATAGGTTGTTTTGAATAGAAAAAAAATTTGAATGCAATGCAACTAATAATTTAAAAATTGCCATTTTTATTCCAACAAAGTCCATCTGGATTTACATCAAAGATAGTCAAAGGTTCCTTTTATCCCTTCTTCCTGGTACAACACTAGAACAGAGTCCTGGCTTTTCTACTCGTGCAGAGATGTGCAGAGATATGTGAGATCAGCTGCTGGGTCAGGCCTGCCTAATTGGCTCCCAGCTAATTGCAGTTGGCAGCGACAGCCAGGGAGGAGGGCTGGCACTTGTGCACCTGCGAGGTGACCGGATGGATGCAATGGTGGGCTGGCATAGAGAGGGCAGATGACCCAAGACTCCTGCCCAAATGTATCTATCTGCCCATAAAGGCTTTAGGAGAGACAGAAAGAACAAAGTACTCACCCTCAGGGTGATTTCAGGGGAGGAGTGGATGGGGGTTTGGACCATCTCTTCTTGCAAATTTCTCGCTCTGCATAAATCGTCATTTGCTGGAGGTGGGGTTGCCCCAGGAGAGCAGGGATGAGCTATGGGATGGGGGGCCGCCTCCTCTCTCCAAGGAGATGTTTGAACACAAAATTTCTCCTTTTGACAGCAAAACTGTTTAGACACTAAAAATGTCCAGTAACTTTATTGCATGGAGGTCACACCCTGAAAACTATTCAAATCTATCACACTGCCCGCTCTCCAGTGTAATCAATGCTCATAATTTTACCCCCCATCTCTTAGTGCCTGACCATTGGTCAGTGCCCTAATTTTCAAAGTCCTGTTTTTACTGAGGAATCTCAGCTAATATTTTTTTAAAAGCAGTACTTCTCATACTTTGCATTGCAGAGAAATGCTCAAAAATGCTGGTCTCTGAAACCAGCAGCCAAAGGACAAGAACATTACATTTCCTGCCTCCCTCCCCCCCAACCCAGTTCCTGAGGTTCTTCAGCTTGCTTCATTATTTTGAAGCTGTTGCCAATGGTGTTAAATCACTTCCCTCCCACCTACCCCCCAGGCCCTGGATGGAGAAGCCAACAATCCAGGAAAATCCTGGAGGGCTGTGACCACACATGGTGGAGCTGGGAGGGAGCCCCAGAGCCGCCTGGGTGAGGGAGGCCAAATGCTGCCTCTTACCCCATAAGGAAGCAGGCAGCGTATATGGGAAAGTCTTCCTTGGCTTCACTACCAGGTGTTTCTGCTGGAGAAAACCTGTGTCTCAGTGCAATGCACACCTAGGTCCCTTTTCTGCCCATGAGGTTGGGTGGGCTCGGGGCTCCTTTCAGGGCAGGGATGCTCATCCCTACATCTGCCATGCCATGGAAATGAGTATTAAATCATCATCATTTCTATAATGCTCCAGGCATTAATTCTGTAAGACATTACAGATGCCTCGGGCTTCCCCAGCCCCTTGATTAACCCGGACCCACACAAGTTTGGGATGAAGGGCGCATTTTGGCTGGGATAGGATAGGAGACCTCCCCAAGTGCTGCTGTGTTGTAGCGACCATGTATCAAAACATGTGAGAATCCAATCATATGCTATAAATCAAGTCCAGTTTGAAAACAAGATTAACTTTATCTGCAGTTAGGGCTTATATTTACTGCTCTGTTGAAGGATGCTGCACGAAGGATGTGAGAAAATTTGCCACTGGTGACATGCTTTTTTGCCTTCTTTGGACAACAGCAGTGTCTCCCCTGTGCCTGCAGGAGATCCTGAAGGACAGAGATGCGTGCAAGGCTCCCCTGCTTTCCACACTCCCTCCCTGTGCTCTCCTGCCTTCCCACGCTCCTGTTTTCCCTTGCAGATCCCTGTCTCAATGAGAGCCGCTGGGTTGTCCAAAGGGAAGCCAGCAGCACCAGTCTGCGGTAGAGCTGCTGTGGTGGTTGCAATTCTTCCCCGAGCAGAGAACAGGACAACTGGAAAGTGATCTGGAAGAAGATCTGTAGTTACTGGAAGCCTGTGGTTTGTTCCCAAAGATGGGCTGTGATTCATCGCTCAAGCCCAGGGCGTCCGCCAGAGCAGGCGTCCCAGACGACTGCAGAAACCCAGCCAGCTATTTCTCTGATGAGGCTGGTCCCAGCCCTGAGAGGGGTGCAATGATTTCTTGGCAATAATCTTGCCAGGACTGGTGTGACATTGTGGTTGTCCCTATCACCCCAGGGACCAGAGGGATGATAATACAGGTCTCTTGAAGCTCAGCAGGAAAACAAGGAACTTGACCCGTTAGCTGGAATCAGAAACATGACAGCTTTGGACTCATTAAGTGAACATGTCCGTGTGTTTTGGGGGGCAGGCAGATTGCCCCTTAAGCAGCCTCACAAGGTGATGCTTCCTCACTGGGAAAGTCAAGGGCTCAAGGGCTTAGCATCCTGGGGCTGATGGTGTCAGGAAAGCTGCAGAGGTCGGGGGTGATGTGTTGGACACCCAGCTCCGGGCCTGAGACCACCGGCACTGGGGAAAGGTGCCTGTTCCCATACTCAAAGCCATGAGCTGGATGGAAATCCCTAACATGCTCACATGCTTTTTATGAGAAATTGGGGTGACAGGACCCCAACAGAGCCCAGCTGCCCTATAGATGTGGCACTCCTCCATCCTGAAGCGCTTTAGCCAGTACCAGGCCTTTCCTGCTGTATCTCCCTTGGCTTTTGCCAAGGTGTCCCTATGGGTGCCCCTAATGGTGCTTTTGGATATGCCTGTGTCTCTCTGCAATGCTTGGTGATTCCACAACAGCCTCCAAGGACTCAGGAAAGATCCCAGAGAGCCCTGAACCCAGGCCAAGGCAGCAGCATCTCCCCCAGATCCTGTCTGGAGTCCAGGAGGGCTGCAAATGGGCATAACCCTGGCTCTATCCTGTGCACAACCTGCACATCCCTGCCCTGACAAAGCCCACAGCACTTTCTCATGAGTTTCCTTTCCCTGCCTCTTTCTTGCTGTTTGCCAGAGCTGTGGCCAACTCCAGCTTCACCCACTGCTAAGGAAGCACTCACCAAAGCCCTGGGGACACAGCATCCCTGTGCACAGGGACCAGCCAGTTTTGGCAGGATGGATTTGCTCTCGTATGTCTCATAATCACCATCGCCTTTATCCATTAAAAAATTACAGGCTATTAAAAGCAGTTAGAAATGTCTGCCAAACTTGCCAGCTGCTTCATCTGGTTGTAGCCTCTTGTGCTTTGCAGGCAGTCGCTGCAGAGCAATTTCTACATGGACATCTGGCATTTTCTGCTGGTAAAATCAAACCATCACCCTATAGCCCTGGACATGGCTTGGACGAGGAGGGACCTCCCTAGGAACCATGCAACCAAGTAAACTTACAGCTGTATAAGCCACAGTGAACATGATTTCAGCCTCTCTTACAGTGTCTTTAGGGCAGATTTTTACGAAGCAGCTTGAGGCATGGTGCGGACTCCTACAGCAGTGGCGTGTGGTGCTACTTCTCCCCATGCATACGCTGCCAGGGGACGGGCCAGCTGCAGCCCCCTCGCTTTGATAGTCACCACTGCTAGAACACATTTTGGGCATGGAGGTCCTGAAAGAAGAGGGTTGGTTGTACCCAGCTCCTCTCTCTGCTGAGGGTGTTGAGCTGCCGTAACTCCAGCTGACACCTTGTATGCTGAGCTATGGGGCTAGAAGGCACCAGCTGTTTGCAGAGCTGATCCCAGGCTGAAGGGACGCTGGATAATGCTCACCAGGAAGAGTCCCTGCAGTCTTCGGAGCAGTCTCACAGTGTGTTTAGGTCTTGTGTTCAGGCTGGCTGGCATCTGCCAAGCAACAAGATTTAAGGATGGGGGCTATGTTCCATGCACCCCAGAGGAGATGCTGGTAAGACCTGTCTCCTTTCTCATTTTCAAAGCATTTGTGGGAATGGGCTGCCATGGAGAGCTCCATCCAGCTGCCAGGTTTGGCAGATGTCGGCTGGCATCCATCTTTTCTCACGTCAAGGATCACCATCCACATGCCCACCAGCTGTCCCAATACTCATTTCTTCAGAGAGCCAGAAAAAAAAGAAGTGACGTGATCCTGAGAGCAACGTGCTGCAAGAGTGTCTGCAGCTCTCTGCCTGGGAGCTGTTTTTCTCACATTACCTCCATGGCTGTGTCATTCCTGACTGTCAGCCCTGCCCCGGCTGTGAACCTTGCAGGGATGATGCAGGAAGGTGCAAAACTCCTCTGTGGCAGGAGGTAGAGTCTGTTGTGCCTCATCCAACAGTCCCAGCTGTTTTTTCAGGCAATTGTGGGCACATCGCTAGCATTAGTTTGCCGTCAATGGTTGGATGGATGTTGTCAAGAGCAGGGTTGATGTTTGGCCCTAAAGAGCTGCAAAGATGAAGGCTGAGCATTCAGAGGGGAGCCCTGAGACATGGAGAGCCCTACAGGCATGGATTCTGAGGGATGGGTGATGGGGCAGCCCCGCAGTTGGAACAGCTCTGGATGCACATTCCCATACAGGACACAGCGGGGTCCTCCAGAGAGGACAAGGGGCACATCCTGGCCATCCAGGCTGGCTTTCCAGCCCCCCTTGCAAACCTTCAGCAACCTCTACAAGGCTGAATTCTGGATCCAGCCCTACCACGCTGGGACGGCATAAAGCCGACACGGAGACTGTCCCTACCTGATAAAAAGGGCCGTGTGTACAGAAAATGTTGGGGGGGCCGTTGGTGCTGGTGTGTCTATCCCAATGCAAGCAGACCTTTATAGACATCTTGATAAACCTTCAAATCCTTAATAAGTTTAACATTTCTGAATTCAATGCTTTTGTCCTATGTTAAGCCCAAAACAGATCTCAAGGGAAGAAGAATTACGGAGGAAAGTTGGTCAAAAAGTGAAGGAAGAAATAAACTCCTCAAGTACAGAGTTAGGATTGAAAAGGAGCTGTGACCAAGGTCCCCCTGGCATGCAGTGTCCCTGTGCAGCACTTCCCACCTTCCCTGGGTGTCCTGGGACTGGCATGCCCCAGCCATAACCCATTCCCTTGCAGGAGGTGGATGCTGCTTCACACTTCGCAGCAACTTCCAGCTCCAGCATCTGAGTTCTCCCAATCCACGGCCTCCAGGACACTAAAAGATCTGAAGCAAAGATACAGCCAGGAAAAAAAAAACACCAGAAACCTAAATCCTCTGAGATCAAAGTGCTTTTGTCTAGAGATTTTTCAATTAGATCAGAACATGCTCTGCCTGTTTCTTTCTTGTTGTGTTCATGATGCAGAGGAGCTTCATGTCAGCTTAGTCTCCTATCCTCCTACCGTATTGGCTCCTACTTCATTTAATTAGTGAGGACCTGCCATCATTAGTGAATTAATTTCCCAGGAACTGGGCTGAAATAAACTCTGACAGAGCAAGGACCAGCAAAGCCACATCTTGGGGCTGGCTGGACAATTGCAAATATTTTATGGAAGGAAAAAAGTATTCAAAGGAATACTAAATTTTTTTTTTTTTTTAATTTAAAACAGTTATGGAATCCTTCAGTATTTTTCAACCAAACTGAGAGGAAATGTTTCTTGTCTGCTGAGTTGCATCGAGCTGTGGGTAGGACACCTGGGAAATGAAGCCTCTGCCTTTTCTTGGGGGACAAACATCTAAAGAGCAGGAGCTGGGCTGAGCCCATTCCCTTAGCTGCAGTGAAGAGGGATGAGGAGGTTGAGCTGCACCAAAACCTGGTGATCTGGTGACTAGTGTAAGGAAGAAGGTGAATTTAGTCTGGGGATGACAAGCACAGGGAAAGCAAACAGGACAATGTCCCCAGGGTACTGCCTAGGGGAGCATTTTGCAATATCCTGGAGAAGAGGGGCTGCAACATCTCTCCCAGGGACTCCATCCTTCGCCCAAGAAACTGTGCGACTGAAGCATCTCTTGGCACATATTGCCACGAGTAACCGTCTCTCCTGGAGCTCCAGCTCTCCATCCCCTTACCCATTAGCTCTGCCTGACTCCTGGGGCCAGTTTGCCCGCCTCTGCCTCCAGCTGTCCCTGCTTGTGCTTCCTCTGGTAATACAAACAACACTCTATCAATAATGGATGTCTTGGCTCTCTGTCAGGTTTTCCAAGCCCTCAAAGACATCCTGCTTCCACATCAAACCAAAAGTCCTATACATTCCTGTTTGCCACAAGGTCAATGAGGACGGATGGTTGCTATATTCCCTCCAGGCTCCTTGCTGCTGGTCTTGGCAGGGGAAGGGGCAGTCTGCAGACAGCCAGCAGATGGAGGGAGATCTGGAGCAAAAAAATGGAAAATATGGCCAGGCTTGAAACCCTACAGAAGAAGGAAACAAACCCAAATTTTATAATGATGGTAGTGACCATTACTGTTGACATTTTAGTTGCAGCTGTTAATAAAAATAATAGTGGTAATAAAAATTCAATGATGATCATGATGGTGAAACTAATAATATGATTATTTATTAATTGCAAGCCATTACCAGTGGTTCCTAGTGCTTTTGCCTTGTAGACCCATCCCAAACCCATCCTTTTATTAGTGCAAAATGAAGTAAATGAGAAAAGATTTTTATTTTTCCTTCTAGCACATACAAGGCAGGAAAGCGGGAGCAGCAAGGGCACTCCCAAGCCATTCTTTTATTTGCTCCACCACTAAATGCCCTATGCAATGGTGCTGGGCTATGCTTAGGACGCTGTGTTTGTGTCAGGCAAGGGGATGCGCAGCCAGGAGAAGAGGGATGTGCAGCGTGGTGGGGGATGGATGAGTCGCAAGGAGAGGATGGATGTTAACTGGGGTAGAGGATGGATGTGCAGCATTGCAGGAGATGGATACGCAGCAAGGAGGAGAGACGGATGGGCAGTGAAGAGGGGAGATGATGTGCAGTCTGCAGTGCGTGGGATGACTGGTCTGCCATGTGTGCTACAGCCTCCAGACCATGCTGGCTCACACGCGCCCTGCGACCTGAGGTCTCCACGACCTCCACAGCTGATCTGATAACCATCTGGAGGAACACATGATGTTCTGGAGCTGCAGGGGGTCGGGATCACCAGGACTCGTCTCTCCATCCCCTGTGCTCGCTGCTGCAGTGCTGGGCTTCCAGGGATGGGAAAAAGGGATGAACCTGACTCTGTGCCTGTGGGGCTGGCAGCAAAGCCATGGAAGGTGTTTAGGGAGTACACGAGTGCTGCCCAGCATCCTTGTCTCTCCAGTGACTGCTGCAGCACCAGGTGAGCACCTGAGGTAGAGGCACATTCCACAAAATTAGGAGACCTCTGGGAATCAGGGGATCCCATGCAGGGACACAGCCTTGGCTTGCCGACCCATGCAGAGGGCTTGCAAAGAGAAGGAGCAAGGGAGGAGGTTGATCCTGATATCTTTAGTTCCCCCCTGGCTGCCTGAGCTTAGAAGGGCAAGTGCACGGTTACAGATGGAAGGGGAGAGAGGCCCTCCTTTCGCCTCCATTAGCAGTGACACGGGATGCACAGGTCAGTGCATGGCCCCACAAGGGTCTTCTGCACGCCTCTGTTGCCAGCGCTCCTGTGGGACCCCTCTCTGCTCAGTGTGTTTGACCAACGTCCCCACGACCCTTCAGCCTTCCCATGCTCGGGCTCTCCTGGTCCTATGCCTTTCTCAGGGTCTCCTGCCCTTTCTCTTCCTCACAGGGAATAAATCACCTTCTAGCTCCAGCCTTGGCTTGCAGAGGAAACAGCAGCCCGCAATGCCATATCTTTCCCATGGGACCTGGGCCTCCCTCTTGAATGCTGGAAATTGTTTCCCAGAGCAGGTTCATTTGGGAAAATCGTGAAGGACTGGTAGCCTCAAACGCTCCAGAGTCCTAGGGACCAGTGTTCCTGCTCCATAGTGTGTCCGTCTGTGTTCTCAGCCCAACAATTTGCCTGTGAGCTGGAGCTTAAGAAGGGACCTTCAAGAGGGAAAGAAGGAAGCGGGGTCTCATCTGCAGGGCTGGTGTATTAAAAGTTGCTCCATTTTTATACTACAGTTTACACCTGCGGGCATGCAGTGAGGAGCTCTGAGGACCAAGAACAGGATCCAGCTTTTCCAGCACCGCCATATAATCCCCACAGTCGTGTTAACACCAGCTTTGCTCAGAAACCCAACAAACACTCTTTGTTCAATCCCCTCTGGTGGAAAGCAATAACACTGAGGCTGTGAATCTTCTCGGCCTCCAAGGAGAAGCTTTCGTCTGAGGGCCAAGGGGAAAATCAATCTAGCGGGCTTCACTTCCTGCTTGGAAAGCTCTGGAGAGATGGGCACAGCCCCAGTGCTCTCCCCGGTGACACTGGGGAGGGGGCAGAGCCAAGTCAGTGCACAGTTCTCTTCCCTCCATCCCTTGGCATTGTCCCATCAGGAAAGAGGGTTTTGTTGATCAGCCCAGCGCATTAGGAAATGAAGCAGACTGCCCAGAAGCTTCCCCTGGGCTCCATTAGCCCTGATGGATCCTTCCTCCAGCCCAGCAGGTCCCCGAGGAAGCTTTTGCTAGTGATTTCCTCCACCAGCGCAGGGGGAATTAGCTGGGGCAGGGTCCCAGCAGGGCCAGTGCACAGGGATGGCATGTGGGGGGAAGGAGGAAAAGATCAGGCACTGCTGTGTGGGGCACTCGTATGTAATATGGGCTGCCAAAGAGACCTGAAACCCCTCTAGGTATTGAGGTCACTTTGGATCATGGTTTTTTGAACACAGACTCCCCCTACCCTGGTCCAGGATAACTTGTTTCCTGGCTTTGAATCAAGCCCATGAGCTCCAGCACAACCCCCGAGATCTCTGCTGGTCCCTGGGGCTGGAGGAGGCAGTGGGAGACAGGGCGAGGGATCCCCAGGACATCTGCAGAGAAACCAGGATGTTAACATCCTTATCCAGACAAGTGGCAAAAACTTCTAAGGAAAGGAGGGGAAAGCGTGGTGCAATCTCAGCATGGTCACTGACATGCCAAGGGGAGCTGTCTTAAACCTGGGCAAAGGATCCTGCTCGTTTAACCCTTCCCTGCGGTCGCTGTCTCTTCCACAGATACAAAAGCGTGGTGACACCCCGGCGTGCAGCGGTAGCCATTGCTTGCTGTTGGATCGTCTCCTTTCTGGTGGGTCTTACCCCTATGTTTGGCTGGAACAACCTGAACAAGATGCAGAGGACTCAGGAGCTGAATGCCAGTCACACAGGGTTTGTCATCAAGTGTCAGTTTGAGACCGTCATCAGCATGGAGTACATGGTGTACTTCAACTTCTTTGTCTGGGTCCTCCCTCCCCTGCTGCTGATGTTGCTCATCTACCTGGAAGTCTTCAACCTCATCCGCAAGCAGCTCAACAAGAAGGTCTCCTCCAGCTCTGCTGATCCCCAGAAGTACTACGGGAAGGAGCTGAAGATCGCCAAGTCCTTAGCGCTGGTCCTGTTCCTCTTTGCCCTGAGCTGGCTCCCCCTGCACGTCCTCAACTGCATCACCTTGTTCTGTCCGTCCTGTGAGACACCTCACATCCTCACGTACATCGCCATCTTCCTCACCCATGGCAACTCAGCCATGAACCCCATCGTCTACGCCTTCAGGATCAAAAAGTTCCGGACAGCCTTCCTGCAAATCTGGAACCAGTACTTCTGCTGCAAAACGAACAAAAACAGCAACTGCACCGCCACTGAGCCGGGCAACTAGGAGCTAGGCAAGAGCAGAGACGGGGTTCTCCGTGCCCAGCTTCCCACCTTCCTGCTGTTCCTGCCATCAGGGGAAAGGACAAGGACTCCAAAGAGCCGGGTCTGCCAGCCCCATACAATCTGAACAGCCAAATCCCCGAGCTACTCTAGGAAGTTATTTATTCACAAGCATTGTACTGTTTTGATATTATAGCCTGCACTGTTCCTTACTTTTTTTGTTGTTGATTTTTCATTTTTTTTAACGGTTGCCAAATATTTAAGAAGAAATTGTACAGACAAAGGCGCTGTTTATCTTAATGCAAATAAAGTAAAACGGTAAAAAAAAACCTCAGCAGATCCTTGCTGTCGATGGGACCCTTTGGAGCACGGTTTTTGGTAAGTCTGGTGGCATCTCTGAGGGATAACTCATCCTCTGGGCACCACATCCCCAGGCTCATGGAAGTAGTTGAGTACCAGGGGAGAGGGACATAGTGGTGCTAGTGAAGCGAGGCGAGAGGCGCTCTAGTCAATGAGATTTTGGTAGCAGTGGAGGAGGACGTGATCCCTGGGTGATGCTCGGAGCTGGTGATGTTCGGAGGGTAACATCAGGCCTGGGTCTGTGGCAGGATTTATTCCTGGGCTGATTAGGTGGTTGAGAGAACAAATTTAAGTTAATCGGGGTTTCTTTCTTTCTTATCAGTATCCCTTACTCCCATTGGAAACACACTTCCTATGACCCTTTCCCTCCCCTGGGAGGGTCATGCCCTGTGGACGTCACTGAATGACCAAGTGACCGCAGCAGGTTCCTGCAGGGGCTGGGAGGGGCTGCAGAGAGGACAAGGAGCTTGGTGGGTGATTTATGGGTGGCTCTTTAGCAGGCTATGGGAAGAAGTGCAGGGCACGCATGATAGTGGAGATGGGCCTGCTGGGTGCCCCCTTCACCCCCCAGGGCACCCAGCCTTGGTCACTGTGCAGGGAACTGCAGCTGGTTACACTTCACAAACGACAGGACAGCAGCAAAGGAGAGTGGGGAGAAGGACGAGGGAAGACGAAGCTCAACATCTTCTAGGATCTCAATATACAACATCCATACTGGCTCTGGGCTCTCCAGATTTGGACTACTCTGGGCGAAATGCATTGGAGTAGTGTAAGGAAGCTTGCAGAAAATCAGCGATAGGGAAGAAAGGAGCAAATCCTTCCTGGGACCTCAGCATCAAGGAGGAGTCTTGGCCACCTTCCTGGCGTCCCTTGGCTGAAGGATCTGCAAACCTGTGTGAGCAGTGCCTGAAGACGTTCAAGGTAGAGCATGCACTGACACACATATGCGCGGAGGGATGCGGCTCCTGGCGACGTGGAGGGCAGGAGGGTGGTCCCCGTCATGGAGAAGTCCTGGGGCTCCTGGCCATGTCTGGGGCAAGTTCATCTGATGTTTGAGCAGACCCTAACCCACGAGAGCCCAAAGGCTTGGTGCAGAGCAAGACCCCAGCCTGCCAGCTGCCACCAACTGTGCAGGAAGGGAGATCCTCATGGGCAGGGGCTGCCTCCATTGCAGGAGCCCCACTGACCATCCCCATGGTCTCCCAGTGCACCCACTCCTGTTTACCAAGTGCAGGTCTGATTCCCACTTGCATCTCCCTTTTGAGGAAGGCTGCTTTCCCGCAACTGATGCCTTTGCCTGCTTCCGTCTAAGGTGCCCAGAAACATAGTGCTCATAAATTGGCCGGGTTGCTCATAAATTAAAAGGCATTCAAAGGATTGCTTTCAGAAGGAAAAAAAAAAATAGCAGATTTTTCCGCTCTGTGCCCTCTGGCCCTTTCCCTGGAAGAGCTCACTATATGCGGATGTTGCTCTCCTACCTGGTCCCCGCTGGGGTTACAAACATACTTGTCACCCTCTAAGAACTGTAGGAAACATCTGAAAAGGGCATACTGTGCAACACCGTACAGTCAGAAATGCTGCTTCACCCACCAGACTGCCAGGGCTGTAAGCCCCTGGCTAAGGGAACCCTGCCCTCCGCGGCTCCGGCAGGTCACAGTCACGAGCCACGATGCCAAGGATGTCGAGGGGGCCAGGACAGCCCTGTTGGTGGCCAAGGCTGCACGTGAGCATGCGGGAGGATGTCGGCTCTCACCCTGCCCGCTGTGGCTGCGGGGTCCCGGGCAGCTGGACCGCAAGCCTCGACCCAAGCAGTATCACTAACCCCAGCCAGCTCAATTAACCATCAGCCAGCATAAAAAATTAAGGCAGCAATGCCCTCTGATGGTGGAAAGGATTTCTAGTGCAGGCAGTGCTGCGACGGCAGTGAGTGAGCAGCGGGAGCCCTGAGCCTGGTGGGTCCGGCTGGGCACGGGTGGCACCACATAGGGCTTCCACTTGCCCTGGCCACTGGGCACCGGGAAGGTGCTGCCAAGACCTGGGACACAGCAGGAGATGCTGTCTCAGGGCAGGCAGCCTCTTCGCTCAGGATGAGGGATACAACCCCATGGCAAAGCGGGTTCAGGGCCGTGAGAGCTGCTGCTTTCATCTGCATGATGGCCCATCCGCCCGAGAAGGATCACTACGCTGATGGAGGAGCTAAACCGCAGCCCCGAGTTGAGTCGTGCTTAACAGCACATTTAGTCAATCTAATGGATGTGCCTGGGCCTTCTGTTAATAAACATCTGACCCGGATTGTCTCAGAGCTGGGAGAAATGAAGCTTCTTCTCTTAATCTGAGCTACTGATAGCTAAAAGGGTCAATAGCTCCTCGTGACAATGAATAGTCGTGTCCTGCCCTGGCTGCCTCTTGCTGTGGGGAAGGGGACGCTAGTGCCAGGGCAGTGATGAGCTGCTCCAAGGCTGCTCCCCCTTCACCTAGGGGAGGAGGATGGAGATATTCTGTTTTGGTGAGGTAGGGTCAATGTGAGACAGTTTTGACGTTGCTTTTTTTTTTTTCAGTCCCCTCCCAGAATCTTTCCGCAGCTCCAGGAGGAAGCTTTTGTCCTCCTGGATGAATTGCCTCTGGTTTAGTTCATTTTCATATGCTTTTTTTTTAAACAAGACCTTTCTTCTCCAGTTTAAAACCCACTCTCTCCATCCATGTTTTATGAGCCTACAGCAGCTCCCACCCCAATCTATCTAACCCCCCACTCTGACCCCACAACAGACAGGACAGAACATTTTTAATGAGGACCAGCATCTCCTCAAATGGCTTTATTGTCACAGCTAACAAACACGTGCAGAGAGGACTGTGTCATGGCAGGATGGAGACATGGGCCACCTGGGGACACTGTCGGAGAGGGGACAGGTCCACAGGCCAAGGAGGCCATGGCCAGGAGCATCTCCTCGTGCTGCAATACCGAACAGTGGCTGCGCTGTGAGCTGCAGCATCCACCTGCAGCAGAAAGGAATGCGACTTGAGTCCCAGCAAGGTCACCGCTGCCACGTATACGTCAGGAGACTAGTGGTCTGGGATCAGGTTGGACACCTCGTCCCAGGCATGCCTCCAATACAAGAGAATCCTGGCCCAGCTCCACTGTCCTCTCCAACCCTGCAAAGTTCAGGTCCCGCCTTCAGCTCCATTTTTCCCCCACACCCATCTCTCACCTCTTTTTACCTGCCCCCAGTTCCAGTACTTGCCCCCATGTGCAGTCAGCTCCGGGAGTCCTATGTCTCCAAGTCCTGCCTGCAAAGCCCGGGCTCTGCCCCACTGCAGCCCTGCTGCCCAGGTGCCTGCCAGGCCCAGCAGTCTCCGCACGCATCCCCTTCACCAGCCCACCCTTACCACCCTCCCTTCACCCTACAAAGAGGCAGGTGTGTCTCAGACCTTTCAGCAGTCCCACTCTACCAGCACATCCCCAGCTGCTAGTGAAGGCAGTTGACAAGGCCTAAATCCAGGACACTCAATGTGCTCTGTCCCTGATGGACTAATCCCTCCTCCCTCAATCCCACAGCCACCATCCGGACCTACCTCCCTCTTCATCTTGCTCTCTGAATTATCCTCACTTGGGCACTGTGGGAAAACACAGCAGATGATAAACCCCTGAGCTCCCATCACCTCACTCCCCTTCTAAAAGTGAGCCAGGACATGACAAATCTGCTCATGTGCACGCACCAACGTGCCGCTAAACACACCACCCCCATGCACGCCTGCACCGAGCACGCACGGACACTGTCATCACTACCTCCTCCCGGCTGGTTTGTCTCCAAGACCCCCACAAAGTCCAAGCATGAACTTCAGTCTGGACAACTTCCAAGAGCTTTGTGTCCCCAGGGGAACAACAAGCTGCTCTCAACCTCCTTGCTGACCTCGCAGCGTTGTCCATACGGCTGCGCTCAGGGCCCTACCTGCAGGGCAGCGTGGTCACAGCTGCCTGGGTCACTGCTCGCCCCAGCCCTGACACAGGCTGTTGCACAGCTCAGTGCAGACCCCACAACGTGCTGAAAAGCTCCATGGCTTCAGCAGGGACTCAGTGTGCTGGATGCCAGCCAGATCTCGGCCACCGCAAGCACGGGAATTAGGGCAGGTTGCGTCTTGGGGCAGCTGTGTGCTGGGAAGATATCTGCACAGGAGGAGAAGTAATACAAAATAGCTCGTGTCTAATGACACCATGACTTGAGAAGTACTGGTGCAATTTGGAGGCTTGGCATGCAACCTTTTGTGTTCTCAGGTGGGCCTGCATGGCCCAAAAAAGGTGTCTGAGGAGTGCGTAAACCAAGCAGGGCACCTTCGCACAGGACTGGCCTGGACACTCTGCTGAAGCAGGGAAATATGAGCTGGAAAGTCTGGGCAGGACCCCAAGACATAAATCAAGGCAACCTGGCTGTTGGTGAAGCGGGCCCGTCACCCAGCCAAGAAGGGCTCTTTGCCATTCTGCCCAGCGACATTTAATATGGCAGCTGTAATGTCCAGCTTAAGGAGATGGTATTAGGGAAACATTGAAAAGCTGTGGGATGCCTGCAAGAGGGAACCTGATCGGGGTCTGCACACTGTATTTCCTCAGTTTGCACTTAGGAAAGCTGGGAGAAGCCAGACACAAATCCTTTCTGGCACCCATGATCCCATTACCATGGTGTCAGGTCTGTAGGGAAGGTGCACAGGATTCCAGAACGGAGTTTGTCCTGGAAACACAGACATTTTGCAGCCAGGGGATCAACACATCCCTAACTCTCACTAGGGAAGGCTATGGGAAGCAGAGGGGACACAAAGGAGGGTGTCAGAGGGAACCACCCAAGGTGCTGGTAGCTGTTCAAGAAAGCATGGGGGACAGGGACATGACCCAAGCTGCGTTTGGCAGATATAGTCTGAGGTTGCAAGAAAAATCCATCTACAAATACATTTCGATGTTCACACAGCTGATGGATGTGGTGCTTGCTGGTCATGGTGTGCAGTGGGGAGGGTTTGAGACCTTTCCTTGGCTGTCCTCCAGCTGTCCTGGCACTACAGGAGAGGACAGCGAGAGACGTCAGCACCGGCCAGGAGAAGGAGACCAGACTCCTCTGTCATCCAGCTCCTCTGACCAGCTCTGGACCATCACCTTGTCATCTTGGGCAGGGTGCTGGGACTGTCCCTCACAAGCCAGCTGTCCTGGCCATGGGGTAGGCAGCTTTTGGCTTTGGGGTCATTTTGGCACAGCACCCACACACATGGGTTGCAGGTGATTGGGGCGCAGCAGAGTCCTGGTGGATTTGGTGAAGAGCAGATGACTGTCATGGCCTCCACCAGCATCGCTGGTCCTTCAACTCTGCAGTTTCTGGTTTCCTCCCTACTTTGGGGCCATGAATGAGAGGAAGGGGATTTCAAGACTGAAGAATGCTGCAAGACCATAAAGGCAAGGAGTACAAATGTTGACCAATGCCCTGAGACTCCTCCATCACCTGGGTCCTTAATATAAAACAGAGACAAACCATGTCACTGCAAAAGGGAGAACGGGACAAGCAGGGAGATTCCCGGAGCTGCTCCTCAGTTTCCCCAGTCCACCTTACCTTTCACATCGAGTTTGCAGTCTACTGAGGCTTCCCCCAAGGGGTTCACAGCTTTGCAGGTGTAGACACCCCCATCAAAGGGGCTGGCCTTGCGGATTTCCAGGGAGCAGACGCCCTGCTCAATCATCGCTATGTACTTAGGGTCTTCCCGTATTTCCATCTGGTTTTTCATCCAGATGATTTTGGGCTGGAAGGCAGCAGAGTTTTTCATTCAGAAAAAAAAAAAAAAAAGCCCCAAAACACAGCCACCTCCCAGAGCCATTCCTTACCTTATCTAGGCCCTGCCTGAAGCTGATAGCTCCAATAGGATCAACAGTGAGGGGCAATGTGAAAAGCCAAATCTCGCAGCCCTGAGGTCTAACAACAGTCCCACACTTCTTCCCCAGCGCAGAAGGAAGCAGCGCTGCTAGAAGTGAAACCAGTCCACGCTTCCACTGTGCAACCACCCCCAGACTTGCCTTGGTTTGTGTCAGAGGGCAGCTGCAACCATGGAAATTAAGCCCTAACCCAATACAAGCAGCCATCACCCAGCACCTCCAGCCCACAAACCCCACATGCACAGATGATGTTCAAGGAGGAGAGATGCAGCCCCTGACCTGGGGGAAGCCCCGCACGGAGCAGAAGAGGTGTGTGCTGTAGCCCCGCGTGGTGGTTCGGTCCGTCAGTGGCTGCGTGAACTTGGGAGGCTCCAGCATGTCTCGTTGGCGGATCTTCTCAGGCTGGTAAACGGTTTCTAGGAAATTAGGGCAAGAGCTACCTGGGTCTCCTGGGCTGACCGGATGCATGCTCAGGAGAACCCACCCCAGGGTATCCCAAAATACTTCTGCTCCCTCACAGAATGACCCAAAGCACTTAGCCTGACTCCAGGAAGGCGTCTTCAGCTCTCAACAGTCCTGTCTATCCAATCTCCTCATCCAACCATGACATGCTGGTGCTGGTGGGGACAGTGCAAGGTCCTTGCAAGGGGAGGATGCCCATCTCTAAGACAACTGTGATGCAGCACATCTATGCAGCAGGTGATATCCAGACCAGACAGCTCTAACTTCCTACTCCACCACAGAAACAGAAGCTGGATGCCGGTTTTGCAGGGTGGCCAAGATCCCCTTCTCACTACATGTTACCAGAGAGCAGGATGGAAACGGATGGGAGCAGAGCGGAACCGAGGGACGCTGGATTTAAGCCCTGGTTCTGAGAAGGACCATTTCAAGGGTCCCTTCCTCCACTTGCTTTGAATGGTGGACAAAGCTGAGGCTGTTCCTCACCCCTTCTTACTGCTGCGTCAAACTCACCCTGGAGAAAGGGGGGAAGGTAGTCTAGGTCTGAATCCTTGCCTCCCAGCAACTTGCCCCAGTCTTGGGACATCTTGCCTGCTCAGGCCAAACCCACATTGTACCCCTCAGATTTGCATCCATTAGGAAGCAAACCTGGTGCCAGAGACCCTGCAACCCATTTGGGTCTTCCTGCAGATGGGCTTGGAGCAGTCCATTGGCTTGGGGCCAGGATGTTCATGCTCTCATTCTTCCCAGGAGCCTGGCCACAGCACCAGCCTTCCCCGAAGGAGACAGGACACCTCCCACAGTCCCTCCCAGCACCAGGGCCCTATGCTCACTTGTCTTTTGGATGTGGGCTGGGCTGGAGGTGATGGCTGCTTTCTCGCTCGTCCCACAGGCGTTCTCCGCAAACACTCGGAAGGAGTAGGTATTGCCTATGATGAGGTCAGAGATGGTGCAGCTGGTGCGAGTGCAGCGCTCCAGCACTGTGAACCATTTCTGGGAGGAAAGGGAGAGCAGTAAGGAAAGGCAGACTGTTCACAGAAAGGTGATGGTGGGGAGAAAACAGCAGCCACTCCTCCCCTTCCCTCTGCAGAGCCCATTAGGGCACTCAGTCCTCAGAAGAGTCCAGACTCACCCCACTTTTCTTGTCTGACTTCTGCACCAGGTAGCCCTTGATCTCGGAGTTGCCGTTGTCTGATGGGGGGGCCCACTCCAAGGCCACATTAAAGCCCCACACATCCACCAGCTTCAGGTTCTGCGGGGGACCTGGCGGCTCTGCAATTATAAAGCCTAATGGGTAACATCCTAATTCGCAGCCCCCAAAATTCTGCCCGTTGACCATTGCCTGCACCCTGCTGCTACTCTCTTCTTATCCTATTGCAACACACAAAGCTGAGTTCTGCACAAGGGCATGGGCAAACAGAAACTCTGCATCCTCAGCCAGAACAAATCAGCACCAGAGTCCTCTACACACTGGAAGAACAACCCCACAGTCCCCCACCTTGTTGCTGGCTCTGTCTCTTCCCATCCAGTACAGGAGCTGCCCCCAGAAATGAGACCTCGAAGGCGTCTCACTGTAAGCAAATAGGAGTGACCTTGCAGGGCCACGTTCCCCATCTTACCAATCACTTGGATCTCCAGGGTGGCTTTGTCCTCCGCTCCATTTATCCGGATGGTGAGCTGGTATTTGCCAGAGTCATTGCGCTGGGCCTCACGGATGAAAAAGATTGTGTCCTTTTCCCCATTGCGGATGTTGACACGTTTGGTGTCTAAGGGTTGGTCGTCCTTGGTCCAGACCACCTGGGGTTGTGGCTTTCCCTGGAACAACCCAAGGCAGGCAGGTTAGGAGCTGCTTGAAAGCACGGTCCCAACTAGTCCTGCTGGAAGGAAGGGTGAGTAGAGCCACCCAACTTTGTCCAGACAGTTGTGGCCTGGTGTAGCATCTCCCACCCCTAGTACCCAGGGAAGAAATTGCAGCTGAGCCCAGCTAGCCCCACTGCTGAGAAGCTGCCAGGCTCTAAAGCTGATGCTCTTGCACTGGTCCATGAAGTCACCCCAGTGCAAGCCCAGCTCTGCCCGCCCAGGGCTTTGCAGACAGACCTGAGCTCACATTGCCCAGGCTCTGAGCCCAAATTCAAGCCTGGCATAGGGGCTTGTATTCAGTGTCCAGGGCTGATTCATGCCTGGAGCGTGGCCAGCACTGCCTCCCAGCTGCCGTCCAGGAATGGTATAGACTTGTCCCTCACTTATAGGGGCAACTCTCCACCCCTTGCTTCCTTCCCTCTGCTCTACAGATGTTGTGGTGGAAACACCTTGGGGCTTCTCCAGAGAATGTGCAATAAATCATCCAAGCATGTGAACTCCAGTTGGACCCATCAGCTCCAGAATCTCCTTCCCCATCATTGAGAAGCTGTTCCGAGTGCGGCTGCTCTCCCTGAGGGGAACCTAACATCACGCTGCATTAAGTGGCCAGACCCTTGCAAAGCCAAGCTGAGCAGGGCTCATCAACTGAGACTGCCGCAATATTTAACCCATGTCTTAGTCTTTTTGAGGTCTCCCAGTTGCCGACACCATCAGCGTTGACCCTGCACGAGCGGAGCTGGGCACTGGGCAGGAACAGGAGAGGGGCTCATGCATGGCTGCCACCCACCAGTTCACCTAGGGTAAGGACTGAGGAGAAGCCAGATCACAGCTAGCTCCAGACACGGCTCCTGAAGCACAGGGAGGTTGCGCAGGTTCTCCTGGGCCCAACACCAGCCATGAGAGAAGATTCAGGACAGGGATACTCAGTGGGCAAGTGGCCCCTTCTGCTCTCACAGCCTCGATCTAGGCATGGTCGTCTCCATCCTTCCGCTGCAGTGGATGCACTGTGCCCACCCAGCCACACATCCCTAGGGTGACCATTGCCCACCTACCTGGTAAGGGATCATCAGGTTCACAGCATCTCCGACGCGCCTGACATACGTCTGCCGCAGGTGACGGGGCATGCGGATCCGCGGGCGCTCTAGGGGAGCAGAATTTGTGCCATGGGCTCAGTGAAGTCTCCTTTGGCCTGGGAGATCCCATGCAGGCTAAGCCACCCCTTGCATCCTCCCGCTTGGCCATCAGGACATGCAGAGCAGGAGCACAGCCACCTCTTCCCTCTTGCCTCCGAGACAGTGCTTCCCTGCAGACCACCCCTTTGTCAGACCCCCATACGACATCCCCATTTGTCCTTAGCCACTGACTTAACCCAATGACACCACCGGGATGGACCATTAACCCCCTTTGCTATGGCCAGCCCGTGCTGCCCTGCGTGGCCTTCACCAGAGGAAGCATCAGAGCAGCGCTGCCACAGCACAGCCCTCGTGGCCCTGAAGTTGAGGACGGTATCTCCCAGTTGGAAAGTATTTCCTCCCGACTCAAAAAGCAGATTTCTCTTAGACATACAACCCAATTTCCATCAAGGACAAGGCTCCTCAGCTGTGTGGTCAGGGCGGCCAAGAGGCTGAGATGTATGATACCTCCCAGTGGAGCTATGAAAAACTAGGGTTAACATCCCCAAGGGAACATAACAAAGATAAGCAAAAGAAAAAAAAAAAAAAAGGAGAATGCTGATGGAGCTCATCTCTCCTTGCCGGGGTGAAAATAGCAGTGGTGTAACTCTACCGGCTCTGCACTGCTTAGCAGTCCTGCTGGGGAGGCATCGGGTTTACGTGAGTCCCTCATAAAAAGAACTGTGTGTCTCTGCCTGGATTAAACGTGCCGGAGCTTAGCTCTGGGGAAGGACGGCATGAGGAGGGGGGTGGGCGACAGCCAGAATTAAACCCGGAGTAAGTGATGCCGAAACAGCTGTGAGAGCAAAATGCGGGCGGTGGGCCAGAGCGGGCAGAGAGATGCCCGGCGGTCCCAGATGGGACAGCTGAGCTGTTCTCTCCTCCACGCGCCCCGCTCCAGGAATCCATGCACGGATGTGGACACTTGGTCTTATCCGTCTGAGCTGAGCAGGGAAACCTGGCCTCCAAGAGGAATGTTAATTCACGAGGATTTTCCCTGGTTCCTGAGCACACGTGCCTTACTCAGCCGCAGAGGGCTGGCCAAGATCTGCATCCCAAGTGAAGCGGTGCCGCATGCAGGAAGGCATTTTTCCTGCCACTTTTCCCTGAAAAATCCAAGTCCTGTGCTGACTACATGGTGGTTTGCTCCCTCTCCCTCCCCTGTCCCCTTGCCTTCTCTCACACCACCTGTTTCCAAACTGCTGCCTGCTGCTTTGTTGCTATTAAAATCCCTGCTGCTCGCCCTTGTAAATGTATAAATGATCTGTCAGGGGGAATGGGACACGTTTCTTAAGCAACTGGGAAGACCAGAAGGTTAGAGATGGCGTGAAGTGGGACGGCTGCATGCGGGGTGGCTGTGGGGGGCTAGAGAGGCACCAAGGGGCAGCTTCTTTTGCATCAAAGTCAGATATTACATAGAGGGATGTGCATGTAAAACTAACTGCAAAAGCCGTCAAGTGCCATTTGCTGATTAACAGCTTCAGGTAGCAAAAGAGGAAAACAAAAAACAGAAGGAACGAAAAAACCTCAGCATGGAATAAGAACAAATTTTGCAAGGGTCTTTCAGGTCCCTGATTTTTATCTCAGCCCATGCAAACAGCAGGGACTAATCTCCAGCATCCCAGCGCGAGGGCTCCACAGGTCTAGAAGTGGGAGAGCCGAGATGTGCATTTGGCATCTCACCAAATCACCAGAGAATTCGGTCCTGCCAGGCAGGGTGGGAGTTTGAACAAGGCGGCAGATACACGACCTACTTAGCCAGGCTCATCTCTCAGGACCAGAGGCTGAGGATGGGCCCTGCAGAGCCTCTTTCCAAACACCAATAGCTTTCTCCAAGTCTTTTTCAATCAAAGATTGATGGTTCCCAGAATAATTTTTAGTATTTTTACTATCTTCAAGCAGCTAAGAAATCTGCTGCTTTCTTCGAGTAATAGAAAAACTTTAATTCACATTAATAATCTCGCAGAACAGGAAAATAAGTCCATGTTTGCCTTTGAATAAATGAAAGCCAGCCTTGCAATCACACATCAGCCTCGACATGTTTGCAGCACCCGAAGAGGAATGTGAGTCTTGCTAAGCACGGGAACAAGTTATTTATTAGCGAGTTCAGCATGAATAAAGTCCCCGTGCTCTAGACAATTAGCTCGGCTTCCCTCATCTAAATAAACAAGGCTGTCTCTGGCCCAACTGCCTGACATATATGTGATTGGGTGTTAAATATACAAAGGAATTGGATCAGGTTATTGAGAATAACATTGAAGTCAAAGGCTTGCAAGTGGGCAGAGAGAAGGGGGGGTCGAAGGGTGCAACCTGTATTGTGCATGGCAGGGACACAACTTACGGATGATCTCTCTGATGAAGACTGGCTGCTCCAAGGTGGCTGGGACACTGGCTCCATTGGCGTTCACTGCCTTCACACGGATGTGGATCTTCTCTCCAGCACCAAGGTTGTGGATGGTGTACCGCATAGAAAGAAAAGGCTCCTGGTTCGCAGCGGTCCAGTCTGTACCTAGAATGACAACAAAACAGGGCAAAATGGCTGGTTGCACACATACACCATAGAGGTGGATGAAGGCACAGGAGTGTGAAATCCAGAAATACTTCTTTGCAAAGACCAATATACTTCTTTACAAAAACCAAGAGATTCAACGCACCAGTTGAAAAAGGACTTTAGAAGTGAGGCTGGCCATCAGGGATTGGATGGGATCCCATTTCACCCTGGAGCCCAGCCACCCAGCCCTGTGAAAGACTGCAGGGTGCCAAAAACTGAGATGTTGAGCTCTTCTCCATTACAATATTTATCAACTCTTTCCGAGTAGCATGCAATTTGCAAGTTAAAAAAAAAAAAACGATTAAACCAACAAACAGGGCTCAAAGAGCCAGAAAGCCTGTACTCACTATGAAACAAGACCAGAGCTGTTCTCTCTATCCCACCAGCCAGTCTATAAAGGATTTGCAGACCAACAAGTCTGCAGAACAAGAACGGTTTTCATGTTTCATGGTCTCTAATGACTAACCAAATACATTTTTTGCAATTTGCCAAGGCTGTCTTATCACCCAATAGGCTAATCTGCTGCTCCTGCTGACCCAGTCTTGCTGGGGTTCACCATGCTTGTCAGCTCCCAGGCAATTTCCCTTGTTTAGAAGCAGCTTCTCAAACTCATCCCACAGCCAAGACACAGGAGCTCTCCCACATCAGCCAAGAAGGTCCTGCAAACCCTGCTGAGCCTTTTAAGAGGTTTCTCAGCTAAAAACTGAAAAATAGAGTTACCACAGGACTAGGTGACCCATGCAAGCAACCAGAGCAACCAGCCAAGTCCCACCTGCTCCACTGTCTCTTCCCACCTGCATTACTCAAACCAAGGAAACCAACCCTCTTCTCAGGCAAACCTCACGATAACTTAGCCAACCAAGGCAAGATTTGCAACAGGCCAAATTCAGCAGCTATAAAGCCCATGTGGTCCTCACTGAATGACTAGTACTCTCTTGTCACCAGCCAAACCCAAAGCAAGCTAGGAGAGCATCCAAAATTGTGACCTTTGAGCAGTGGCCAGCCAGCTCCCTCCAGGAATGGCTGCACCTTTCCTTTTCCCATGCAACAGCCTCCTCACCCATCAAGTCCAAATGTGATCACCTCCCAAGCTCACCAGCCTCATGGTGAAAGCCTTCCATAGCCAAACAGGTGTTGAGCACACCTGCTCAAATAAGCAAACAGTTAAGGGTCATGGCTCGTGCTCCCGAGACCTGCCAAACACTTGGGTCTCTCAAACTGTTCCAGCCTCACCCAGTCCACCAGCTCTTGCCTCACCTTTAAGATCCCTCCTCCACACAAGGTGGGTCTCTCTCAGCCCAAAGACAAATTGGAGGGGTCGCCCAAAAATTAAGCCTCATTCACCTCCCTCATTCCCTCAACACGCAAAGCCACTGAAGAACCAGACATAATTACTGTCACACACCAGCTTACCTCCATCCGCTAGCAGATTGTGGCCTTCCTCCTTCCAGGCATCTTGATCCCCCATCTCAAAAGCACAAGACTCCCCCACTATTTCTACCTGCCTGTTGCTCTTGCATTACCCAGCTGGACCTATTCTTCCCTCATCTTCCCACCTTATCCCCAAGCCCTTTTGCTTCTCTTTGGGTAAACATGGGAGAATTGCATCTTTCTCCTCCTTGAATCATCACCCCCAACCCCAGGTCCATCAGACAACATCACCCTTAGGCCTGTTAGTTTCGGCCCCATACTCTTATGCTGGACACACAGGTCATGTTGAACACCAACAGTTCAGCTCCACACTAAAGGGGCCTGCAATGACCTGCTCTTCATAACAGATGGGCAGCTGCTCTCCTCCAAGAAAAGAAATGACCTTTTGAAATTAACTTGTCTGTGTAAAGAAAGAGAAATCATGCCCAGGAAATACACTGTGAGATTACCCCCAGCTCCTTCCTGGATTGTCCCCTGCCCTCCACAGCAACACATCCCTCCTCGTGCCCATGCTTTGGGCAGGAAAGCCCAAACCTACTTCCATTTTTGCAGAACTCCACCACGTATCCATCCAGGACTGAGCTGCCCGTGTGCTCCGGGGTTTTCCAGGTCAACGTAACTGAATTTTCACTCACTTCTTCCACAGCCAAGGACAAGGGGGGGCTGGGGGGTTCTGTAACAAACCAACGGCAGCGCGAGTGTTAGGTCGGTCAGAAGGCAACCACACAACGTCTGGACCGGTCTTTAGCCCACTGCAAGCCCCCATCACCCTTTCCTGCCTAATCTGCTAACCGTATCCCACTCTAGATCCATCCTTGCCAGCTTCATCCCGTGATCCTCCTCCTCCACGACTGCACACCACCATTGCCCTCCCTACCCCAGTGCCTCTACATAAGCCCTCCCAGCCTCAAAGACTCCCCTCACTTTGTTTCTATCCCCCTCCTCACCCGCTTTAGGCTTTTCAGGCTCAGGTTCAGCTGCTGCAGGATGGGCTTCAGCTGGAGGAGCTGGAGAACCTTCTTGAGGGGCTAGAGCTCCTTCTGCCTTTGGGGCGGCAGCTGGCTCATCCACGGGGACGGCAGCGGGGTGCTCAGGGGCAGGCTCAGGGGCCGGGGGATGTTCAGCTGCTGGGTGTTCAGCAGCTGGATGTTCAGCAGATGAGGGTTCAGCAGACGAGTGTTCAGCAGACGGGGCCGCCGCTGGTTCTTCCTTTGGTGCCGCGTGTCCCTTTGGTGCCGCATGTCCCTTTGGGGCCGGGTGTCCCTTCGGGGCTGGGTGTCCCTTCGAAGCTGTGGTTTTGCCGGTCATTGCTGCAAAGCTTGGGGGCCAGGGGTATTTCTGCTCTCAGACCTCTGCTGTGGGTTGAGGCCCCTACTCCAAATCAACGATCTCTCCTCTGGTCCTGGAATATTGACTCCGAAGATGGGGTCCCCGCTCCAGGCCAGGCGTCTCTACTCCAGGTCTGGGCTCTCCGCTGCGGACTGATGGTCTGCGCTCCGGGCTGACAATGCTGGGAGGGGGAACCAGGTCACTGAGCCAGGACAGGAGCTGGAAGATTTTTATAGGCTTGGGCTGGCACTTGTCACCTCCCTGCAAACCAATCTGCCTGCGCAGGCGGGGGCCGCCAGGAATAGCCACCCAGGACCTGCACATTCAGCAGCACGCCCCTATCCCCTCCCCTGGGATGGAGCATATGGCCCTGCCCTCCCCCACTGCCCCCCACCCTGCACGGGACCAGGCAGCCCAGGGCCAGGTCACCTTTCCCTGGGGACATGGCTCACGGATCTTGCTGCCAGCACCAGCCCCGCTGGGAGCCCCTCTAGCCTGAGGCTTGCTGACCCCCGCCACAGACACACACTGCTGCCGCCCCAGCTACTCCCCTACCTCCGCACTGACCCCGGATTTCCCCTCTCCATACCCTCCTCCAGCCGAGGAGTGTCAGATCCCTCTATTTTCAGGTCCTCCACACGAATCCTACACTGACCACCAATCCTACCTGCCCCTCCCCGCCCTAAGTCATCCCCTAGAACCTAATGGACCCCCCTGCCCCTTGAGTCTTCCTCTGGCCTCTAGCTCAACCCCAAACTGACAGAACTGCAGAACTGCTGGAGCTGGAAGGGACCCTTGAACATCCTCTAGTCCAACCCTTGCTCAAAGCAGTGTCAGGTGCAGCAGGTTGCTCAGAACCTTTTCCATTCCTCTGCTCTCCATCTCTGTCCCAACTTCAATCTGAACCCCAGCTCCCTCGGGTCTGCCCCAACTACTATCTCAGCCATAGACCCACCAGTCTCCCATGTCCTCCCCAAAGCCCCCGAACCTTGATGCAATAGTTTGCACCACAGCAATCTCTTCCAGTCTTCAGCACCTCACGGCACACGGACACCTGCTCTGCTGGCCCTTGTTCCTGGAGAAGCTTAGTCATGGGCCAGCCCTGCTCCATATCTTCCAGCCTGGGCCTGCATTTGCAAAGCAGGAAGAGCTACCTGTCCATGACCCCATGGACATGGGGTCACCCTCAGCACTCATGTCCATCTACCCTTCTGTTATCCTCCAAGCTCAGATTCATCCCAATTATCCTACCCTGACCCAGGGAAGCCTCCTCAGCCTTAGAGGATACATCCCTCTTCTGACTCCACCTGTCCACGCTCCTTGATCTGCCAGGCAGTACGTGGGGTACTAGTAAAAATGTGTCTGTAACCTATGGTCCAGTTCCTCAACCTTCCTCCAGCTCAGGTTCTCAGAGTGTTTGCTCCTGTTCCCCAGTTACATCCCCGCTTCCCGTGATGCTGCTGTGGAAGAGTAAAGCAAGCCAACTCTCCTGGGCTTTGCTCCAAGGGCTCATTGCTTTTTGGTCCCCAGAAAACACCTCCAAACAATTGCATCAAGGTCAAGCAGTTATCTCTGAGACTGATGAAAGAAGCTACTTGCTCCAACAGGTCCAAAGGACTGAGCTTTGCTAGCAAGGGAATGGGTTTTTGAAGTGGGGAAAGTTGTGGCAACCCAAGAAGAGGGCAGGGAGATGATAAAGAAACATTTATGTCAAGGTTAGTGTTAAATAGGACATCAGCATCCCAAGAAGAAGCACAATATCACTCCAGTAGCCACATCCCAGGTGGAGGATCCCTACACTGGGAAAGGACCTGATTAGAATAAGGGATGGGGAGAGGACACCAGGGCAGCTCTGCAGATTATTTGGCTCAGAAGTCTGTCACTTGGGTGCTGAACTCAGGCCTGGGACTCCTAGCTCAGCTCTTGGTTGTGAAGATGGGGATAGACAAGCACTGGTTGTTGAACATGGAGGAACAGCCCTGAAGACCTCTGCACCTGATGCTCTACACAGACGTCAGAAGGGGACATGTAAAGGAAGTGACTGCCATTCCCCTGGAGCAGCACAAAGGAGGTCCACGCTTTCAGCCAGCCCTGCTCCCCTGTAAGCTGAGAGAGAAGTTCGTCATAGCCACCAGCCTCACAAGTCACAAGCAGATCAAGTAACTTGCGTGCACAACCTCCTGTTGCCCCGCTTGCCCCCCAGAGTCCAAGGGTGGCCAGGAGGCTACAGCCTGACAGCACTACCCTCCTGGTCCACAGATGGATTTTTCTTGCCTTGGTTATTTTAGTGACTGCAATTGGCAGTAGGACAGAGCAAAGACACCAAGAGAAGGTATCAGTGTCTCAGGAAAGGGCATTTTTCCCTTCAAAACCTTGTAATAAGCCAAATGTTCCATAATTACTTTGTTTTGCAGGGAGGAATATGGCCACAAATGGCTTCCCTTTCCCAAAATACCTTTGGGGTACCAGAAGGCCACGTTCCCTGTGGAAGGAGGGGAGAAATAGATGTCCCATGATTTTTGCTGCCTGCAGGAAGCCAGGCAAACGTGGCCACGGACAGATGTTAGCAATTCCTCTCCAGTCCCTGGAGCAGCTAGAAGCAGCTCAAAATTGCCAAGTGATTCACAATCCAGAAAATTTTCTGCAGCTGCTCCAACAAAGAGGGAAGACAGTCTTGCTTCCCAGCGCAACAGCAATGGAGGGCTAGAAGAGACCATCTCTCCGTCCTCCTCCATCCAAGCACATCTCTGGGACACCTTTGTCTCCCTGAAGAGTCTGGGACCAGGAGGGGTAAGGAGGGGGAAACTCTATCTTCTGCATGTCTTGACATACAGGGATTTCAGCCTGTCTTGGATGATCTTGGCATCTCCTTGATCTGGAAGAAGGTAGACCAAACCTCCATCAAAAGCAAGTGTTGGCCATATTACTGGCCACATGGTTGTCAGACAACTGACATCTCTATGGGAACTTTAGGATAAAAAAAAAATGTAACCTTTTTCATGGAAGACTTCAGCATTCACTTGATCCATGTTTTAATGCTTTTTTCAGTCAACTCTTGGGTGGTCACCTTGACTCCCACAGCAGCATAAACTCGTTTCAGAAGTCTTCCCTGCATTTGTTTCAAGAGTGATCATGCAGTCCAATCTGAAGTGCTTTGTAAAAACAGATCTTTTGATTTCATGCAAGAAAAGTAATTTAAAGACCTCAGAAAGAAATCAATAATGAAACTTCAGCTCATAAGGAAATACAAACTCGAATTTCTCTCCCATTTCAATTTAGGTGAGCACAGTTGAAAATTAAACACTTTCTCTAGAAGAGAACATCAAGGCAATTACACACTTGACGTTTTTGATTTGAACAGAAGTCAGGTTTTTAACCTGATTGATGATGTTTAGGTGCTGTTTTCTTTGTTGACTCACAGGGTGACTCATAGGTTAACAGCAAATGACTCAACATGGTTTATCATCAAGACTTATCTGGGCCAGGTTACTGTAGTATACTGGCATCTCATTTATTCACACATCACCAGCGAAAACACCGTATGTTGAATAAACTCAGACACAGAAACACTACGCTCCCCGTCACAGATCCCAACAGGCATCCATGGCAAGCTGCCCGAGTCTGAAGCCAAAGCCCTTCGCTGAGGGACACTGCTGGTGTGAGGTTTGTTTCTCCATGGAAGTGTGAGATTTGTTTCTCCCCCATGGATGAAACTGCTCATGGGATGCGACACATGAGCTGGACGGGGAGCGCAAAACTGCAGTCTCTCAAATGACCCGCACTCCTGCAGAGTCACTTCGGCAATGACAGATGAGAGCAGCGCATCCCACTTAGAGACCCTCCATCGAGGCCAGCTAAAAATAGCCCGATGAAGAAAATAAGAAGTGCCCCCAGTGTGATTTCTCTGATGCTTGACACAATGATGAGTGAACAAGACTAAGAATACATCCCATGAGTGGTACTAGTCATTTGCAAGGGCAGCTGAGGAGCTGAACATTAAAGTACTGCTTGGGATGTCTAGTCGTCCAGGTTTTTTTCCAACATTGGACTTATCAAATGGTTTGGGATATATATCAGAAACACTTCATTCCTGTGAGGTTCCCATTTTGTGAAGGAATGAATGGAAGCACAGGCTGTAAATTGAGGTATTTCACCCAAAACAGCCAGTGCTGTCACTTGGACGGCCACCACGAGTGTTCCAGCACCAGGTCCCTAGTGCAAGTGACGTGCTTGGTGCTTTACCAGGGTGGAGGACACAATCCAGCTCCAAGAAGTTGTATCATTGCTGTCAACAAGCAGAAATCACCCATAAACTCTCAGGGTGGAGGGAGCTACCCATGACCACTGGGGCCCCCAACTGCCACCCTTTCACCCCCACAGGGGCATATTCAAAGGCACCTGAAGGGGGTGGCTTCCACACTCTCCAATCTCGTGGGGAAAGCGCGGAGCGGTCAAAGAGGGCTGCGGGTCCGAGGCTGGCGCAGGCTCAGCACGGTCTGTCACACCACGCTTCCCTCTGCTACGAACAGAAGTTTTTCCAGGCTCCGTGTCGCCGCGATATTCGCAGCGCGCTGAGTCAAGCGGCCGGGGCAGGCGGCAGGTGGGCTGGGACGCAGGCAAGCTTTCCATTCGGTGAGCCGCACGCAAGCAGATGCTTACTTCACTGGGAAGCAATGACGGCGGGCAAGGTCTCCTGGGGCCGAGCCACGACACGGGCTCCGCTCTCCGCATCTCCGTCCCTCTCCTGAAGCAGGACCCGTTAGCACTCCTGCTCTGGGATATTAGCTTTAAACTAGCATTGCTTTAAGTTCTCCTTATCTGGTCCAGGAAATATATCCAGGCAACAAGGTCTTTGGTGCCATTCAGGATGTCTCCAAGGTACCACAGAGCACCTCTGCCAGGTGCCCAGGACAGTTCCTGCAGCGACCTGCATGGGCAGATGAGGGGCAGTGCCTGCTCCGAGTCATCCTCATTGCACGGGGAATCACATTGGCTCTAGGTGTGCTTGGCATCAATACTTTGATTCAGCTGTCAGAGCAAGCCATGGGCTCACCCACCACCATGTGGGTGAGCCCATGTTGATGGCCAGGACCAGCTCATGAGGCAAAAAAGATGGGAACCTGGAGCTGAATCATCTCCCTGGATTGGGGGTAAAAAGGCGCTGCCACATTCAGGCTCACAGTTGCAAACACCAAGCCCTGTCTGACCATCAGCCTCTTTGGGCTGTTAGTTTTGGGGCCGTGATGGGGTAACTCTTCCCTGAGCTGGCAGGGAGGGACAACTAGGGAAACCCACACAAATGCCCTGGTTTTGCCCGCTATATTGCCAGAAGGAGAGTCAGCATCAACATCATCTCCTCCAGCCTGGGTATGACACCAAGGGGGGCCACCAGAGCAGCAGCACCCATTTCCCCAGCCAGAACAGCCCTGTAGTACAGACCACAGGGCTACCACACATTGCAGTTGCAGATCAAGGTCAAGAGCACCCTCCAAATCAGGGCCTGGGTGTCAGCTGGGACAGTAGGACCGCTCACACACCTTGGCACTATGTCAGTCACCTCTTGCACCTCAAGAAGCAATGTCAGACCCCCAGAATCGCACTGCCTCTGGATTTTATTCCGATCCTACTCTCTGGAACTGCCAACTTGAGTTTGCCTAGGACGAGCAGGCAAGGAGCTGTCAAGTGCTGAGCCCCTGCCAACCCTGCTGTCCTCAACATGCTGGGGGTCACCTCTACTCACAGCCTGGGGACACCAGTAAAGCTCTGGCACCACCTGTCCTGCTGGGCCCTGCTCCGGGGCAGGCAAAGGCTGCAAGCACTGGCTTTGTTTTCTCTTCCACATTTCAAGCCAAGAGCCCATAAAGCTACAAAAGGTTGGCACGTCACCATTACTGCTTTATTTTCAAGGCTTTATGCACCTTGGTTGCGTCTAAGGGACACACACCCGACTGTCTCCCCCATCGAATACAGTCTTTTGGCCAGCAACCTAAGAGGAACTGTAAGAGAAGCAGGAAGAACATGCCAGGCCCCACCAACGCTCAAGGTTAACTTCTTTGTCGTCTTGTCTCAGCAGGAATCCTAGAAGTTTGCTCTGCGAGCTCTTCATTACACAGGGCAGACACCATTGCCCAGAGCCCCTCTTTGCTCACCGCTGTGGCCATGATCCCACGTAGTCCCCTCTGTCCCCAGTCAGTCCACTAAGAGCTGGTGGCCAGGAAGGTGTCTATCCCTAGTCTAGAGGGCTCAAGACACTAAAAATCTCTGCCAAGGTGCATTGCCCCACAGGCCAAGGGGCAGGCACAGGCTGCAAATCTCATCTGACTTTTATCGCCTCTTTGGATTCCCAGCACTACATCCATCAAGAACCTTCTCAAACCATCTTCAAGGTTCTCCAGGCTCTCTTAGACAGACACCATGAGCTGGCATCTCCACCTCTGCTCCACAGTTTTCTCACATCCCCAATTTCCTCCTTCCTGAAAGGATTTCACTTTCTCCCTCACCTGCCTCCCGGCTCATTCCAATCTCACCTTTCTCCATCTCCTCCTTCTTCTTTGCCTTCCAACCTCCTCCACCTGCTCCTAATGTCCCAGTGCAGAGCAGCTGCAAAGCACCTGCCGTGTTCCACCCCAGACACAGCTGAGCTGGAGCAGCTAGTGGCCTCTGACCAGAATGGAGCGGGATTTGGAAAGGATGGAGCATGGCCTGGACCATCAAGGGGTCTGAGGCCATGCAGCAATCTTGTGATGGTGTCCACACAGCGAGAAGTATGCAGGAAAAACAAGTGTCCTGTTCCAGAGATGCTGGATCAGCTTGACCCCACTGCCTTTGGCAGTGCCCAGCCTGAGCAGGGGGGATCTGAGGTGTTTAGGGACTGGGACAGTGACTTGTGGTGGCTGGGGGCACGTTGGCCTCCCAGTGTCACCCCTATCACTTTCCTTTGGATGCAGGAGGGAAGACAATTCCTGCTCAGTCTCATCAGCCAGGGCTTTCCTTGTACTTCCAGGCCAGAAGTGGGGGGACAGGTCCTTATCCCAAATACCTGTGACTCACCCCTTGTCCTGGCTAACCAGGAAATCCCACAATTCCGGGTGTGCCAGAGTGTGTCCCAAGCCATCCCCACCGCCTCCTCCACAACAGACCCAATGAACAGAAGGATCCAACCCTATCCATGGGCCCCAAACCCCCAGGATCCTGACGGAGGTTTTATCCCTTCCCAGCATTTGCCAACCCCCCTCAGGGATCCTGCAGGGCCACAACCTGCCAGGGAGGCAAAGCAACAGCCTGGAAGGTGAGGAGCCAACTTCACATCCCAACCCACAAATCCCAGCGGGAGCGGGACGTGGCCGGGCCGTGCACCAGTGGCTTGTCTTGGAAAGGGAAATAAATACCAGGGCCCCATCCAAAGTCACAGCCTCCTGCAAGGCAGGTCATGTCCCGCATCCCACCCTGGCAGGGATGCAAAACAGTCTCAGGGCTCCTTTTTTTTCTGCTGCTTGCGACTGTGGCCACCTCTTCCTCGCAGGGAAGCCGATGTCCTCTCCCAGCACAGGACAGCGGGGACGGAGGGAGCCGCCAGCAGCCCGTTATCTGATGCCGGTAGTTCCAGTGTAAACTTAGCATGGCCTTTCAGAAAGTACTTGCTGTGGCAAAACATGCTGTAAATCACTGCTCCGGATGCCAACAATATTTCGAGATTAGCAGAACTTACAGGGCTCCTTGCGGGGAGCTCAGCTCTGTTTGGGGTTTGCAACCCTGCAAAACTGGGCCGGGGGGAGGCTCTTGCTGTCCCCATCCCCACGGGGGTGATGCTGCACTGCAAACGCATCTCACATCCTGGAGGGAGATGCGGCCAGACCATGGGCTCGCTGCCCGGCACGGGGATGGGGGACACCCAGGTGGTGCCCACTCTGGAGGGCAGAGGAGCCAGGATCCCCCTCGGGTTTCCCTCCCCTATCAGACACAGGCGCTGCCCCCACTGCCACTGCTATCCCCTTCCCGGATCGCTCAGCCCAGCTTGGAACATCCTTGTTTTCCTCCTTTAAATTTTCAAGGCGAAGCTCCCTGCCAGCCACCACTATCTGCTCCAGCACCGCCCTGCAGCTCATCCTGACCTGCGCCCAGGGCTGGGGCAAGTCACCTGGGCTGTGGCACTGCCTGCTGGCACTGTGGGACCCATTGCCACCACCTGGGCTCAGCCCTAGTCCCCAGCATCCCTGGTGCTGGGCACAGCTCAGCTCGATCACAGAGCTTCAGAGCGGGGACTCAGGAGATGCTTAAAGAGGGCACCAAGGAAGTTGGATCCAACTGCCTCCATCCACATGTGTCACGAGTTCCCCGGGCTCAGCCAAGAGTTAATTCCCACCACGGAACTGACCAAAGGGCAAAGCAGGAGGAAGTGCTTTGAGCTGAGCAGAGAGAGGGCAGCAAACACCTGGGGGGGGGGGCAAAACTGGGTGCACCCAGCCTGGAAATCCCCTGCACGCTTTGCACGGGACATCAACCCCTGAAGCTCACAAGGACCAACCGGGATGGGATTTAACCTTCAGAGGGTTTTTAACTCCAAACGAGTCGCTGGCGCGGGACGGGAGGGCTCAGGGCAGATCCCACATTACACCTGAGCCCGGGCCATGCAGCTCGACCCTTTCCATCTATGGGTGCCCCTCCTTGCGCAGCAGTGCCAGCCCAGCCCATGGCCTGTAAGCTGAGACCTCTTCGCACCTCCTGACGGTGTCCGGGGCCAGCGCTCGCCAAGTGGGTCCTTCCAGCGCTTGCTGAGTGCAAGTTTTAATCAAAAAGTTGTCTTTTAACATATTTGTTATGACCCTGGGATTCTCGATTTAGCAGCGCTATACAGTGATATAATGAAATCACTAACAAGTCCCATCCTACCTGATTCCTGAGCTCCAAGGGCTCTTCATCCTTGTGCATCATCCCTGTGTCTCCTTTGTACTGCAGGGGCTCTTGGTCAGCTACAGATGGTTAAACAGCCCAGAAAAGAGGGTTTTCCTGCACTGGACTGGAAAAGGGGACCACAGACCAGCACTGATGGCTGCAGCACTGCTGCAGTCCCTCTGCCAAAGCCCAGCTCCAAGGAATAACAAAGCAGGATTGAAGCACCTGGGATTAAAAGTGGCTCAGCACCAGGAGAAGCAGCCTGGTCTGCTTTGCTTTCTCATCGCCAGGAGCTTGGTGCTCCCCTTTGCAGCTGCCAGGGCCACAAATGGTTCCTAAAACTAAAAGATTACTTTTTTTTTTTAAGGCAACAACCTTAAATCCCCATGATCTGTGACTTGGATACTGAGTTGCGCATACCCTGTGCATTGGAGTGGAGGCTATTGGGGTTTGGAGATGTTCCTTGCTAAAAAATCCCAATTTCGCTGGTCGTGGTGCACCCAAGGGTGTCAGGCAGGAGAGGGGCAGGCGAAGGATGTCATGTGGCACCTTGATTTTGGGATCCTTGTCTGATCATGGGAAAGTGAACACATAGGAGAGCAAAAAGTCGGCAATAGAACCAGTAAAAACACAAGTGAACTGAGCCTATACGGCCTCAGCTCTCCCGGAGCGGGACAAACAGGCAAGAAGGCTGTCTGGAGGAAGGTCTCCTCTCCCACAGGACCCAGCTGAGCTCCAAGATCCCCACCGGCCTCTCCAGAGAGGTTTATTTGCTCTAATGCTGCCATCCAGTGGAAGAAACGTCCCGGTGTGGAAAAGGAGGCCCTTGGGGTCCCAGTGGAGTCAGGGCTTTCTCCCGCCCATAGGCAGAGTCTAGAAGGAGCAGGGAAAACATCAGGGCTCAGGGCAAGGAAAAAAAATTTTTTTTTTTTTTTTTAAAAAAAAAACCTCACTGCTCTTAAAGCCGCTTGTCCTCTTGCCCCCTAGCCAGCAAGGAGGGCAACAGCACCCGCAGGAGCCCCAGTGGTGGCCGAAGCACCTCTGAGTCACCCAACAGGGACTAAACCTGCACCCCACGGAGCGACGCCAGCGCAGGTGCAGGTTCTTCCCAGGCTGGCATTTCCCAGAGGAGTTCTCACGGCTGCATTTCCAGCCTGGGAGACTGGAATGTCCATGACAATGAAAGCGCAGCACTAAAATAAAGGGCATCTCAGTGTTTCCCTTAGCCCTCTGACGCTGTTCCGGGACTCTTATAGCCAGATGTTCCGTTCTCCCCTGTGACCGGTGCTCCTGGGATGCCCGTATCCAGATGTGCTCCCTGCTCCCCTGTGTCCAGTGCTGTCTGTTCCTCTGTTGCCAGTTCTCCCAGGACCCTCACGCTCAGATGTTCCCAGTGTCCCAGTGCCAAGTGATCCCAGGACTCCAATACCCAGACATTCCCTGCTCCCCTGTGCCTGATGCTCCCAGTTCCCCCTGTGCCCAGATGTCCCCTCCTTCCCTATGCCTGGTGCTCCTGGGACCCCTCGAGGCAGATGTGCTCCCGGCTTTCCTGTGCCCGGTGCTGCCGGCACCGCCGTGCCCAGGTGCTCCCGGGACTCCCGCTCCCGGCTCCCCCCGAGCCCGGTGCTCCCAGGGGAGCCCGCGCACCCCGCTGCCGGTGCCGCCGGTGCGGGCAGCGCGGGGAAG